>JAMJFZ010003163.1:600000-897500 GCA_026225945.1 Cricetomys ansorgei
ACCATGTAGGAGTCTGTTCCCTTAGCCTTTAGCAGGAAGGACCAGCAGGGCTGGGAGATGCTCCAGACAAGTGCCTGCAGTAAGCAGGAGGACCTGAGTTCAGACCTCAGCATCCATGTAAAAGCCAAGCATGTGTGTAAGCCAGTGTTGGAGGGAACATAGGCAGATCCCTGGAGCCCACTGACCGGCCAGCGTAGCTGAACTGATGAGCTCCGGGTCCACAGAAATACTGTCTCAAAAAATAAGATGGAGAACGATTGAGGAAGACACCTGCTATCGAGCTCGGGCTTCTGCAAGCTCCTGGACACAGCCGTGCAAACAGAAAGAGCAACTACTTACTCACAACCGTTGTCTTGAACTTGCTGCTGTCATACTCAGCCCCACAGATTTCCACCTCTACAAAGGGACAAGCGATGCTCCGCCCTAGTTTCGGGAGGTGGCGTGCGCCGAGAACCTAGGACACGGAAGCCAAGTGTTAGAACTCTCCCAGATCCACCTTGGCAGAGTCGTCGAAGTTGGCCCACACAGTACAGCTTCTTGGGATTCTCGGGAGTCTAGAGTCAGGCCATACAAGTTCAAAGCTATCTTTATTCAGTGGGGAAGTCACCACAGTTCTCAGGGGCGTGGATGCTGATGGGCGCACCATCGCCACTGGATGATAGGGAGTGGGTTCCCAGGCCTTGACCGAAGCTGGGGAGAGTCAGCAGGAGAGTCTCACCTGAACACAGGTACGTGGGTACCTTAACAGTGGATTTCACAGACAGAGGACACTGGGGTGGTCTGTTTATAACTGACCCTTGTTTAATAAAGACCTCACAAAGTCTTCAGTCTTTACTTTCCTCAGATGAGGTCTCACTTACCGTAAACTGGCTTCAAACTTGCTATGTAGACAGACAGGCACTCCACAAACAAATCCTCAGCCCACCTCACCTTAACTTCCTGGGTCTTAGGAAACTCTCTTATAGCTCCCCAAAAACCTAAGGACTAGATTAATTTGAGGTTCTGAGCTCTCTAAGGTAAAGGGGGGAAGAACTCTCTGCTTGGCCAGAGGCTGGCCTCACAAGAACCCCAGATGCATACCTCACACCCACGCAAGGGCAAGTGACAGAGAGGGTGTAGAGGGGGTCAGCCCAGGATGATCCGGGGCTGAACCACATAAGCCTGGAACGCTGCGAGCTAGGGGTGGAGGGGCTAACAGAGGCAGAAGTACTACCAGCACGCAGGGAGGCCTGCCCACCTGCCCACTCTACCTTGACGGTGAGTGTCATCAGAATCTTCCTCTGGGACTCGGGTGGCATGGGATCGTACTTCTCAGACCTCATGCTCTCAGGCTGCAGGACATAGCCCGTCCGTCCATTGAGTGAAAACAGGGCGTGGTTCATCTGCATGTACTTGTCTAGAAGGAGAACAGAGGGCTGCTAGGGGGCAGCCAGGGACACCAGCTCCAGGCGCTCATGGACACAGGTTACATGACCCTCCTGTGATGATTCGGGGCAACTGTTCAAAATGACATCTACCTCCCATGGGGGACATTGAAAAAAGGGCCCCACATCAAGAAACAATTGTGTATCGTGTCTGGAAGGGTGTAAACCTCCATAAATTAGAACTGACTAAAAGGGGGTGTGGACCAGGGGTAGAACGTTCTCTTGGCACGTGCCAGCCCAAAGTTCTATCTATTAGAAAACACTGCAAGGTAAATCATGGTTCAAGGGTAAGATGGTTTGGCAAGGAGCTCGAGGCGCTAGCCCTGCAAGTCTGATGACCTCAGTACGGTCCCCAGAACCCACACAGACGGAAGGAGAGACTGTATGAAGTCCTCTGACCTCCACACGCGTGCCATGGTATACATTCCCACATACACACACAATAACAAATTTGTTTCAAAACTCAGTCAACTCAGTTCAAACAAGAGGCAGATATACAGAGGCATAAATCAAAAGCCATCTTTGTGGGTTACACTGGGTAAGAGGACTGACTTCTTTGCAGGAAAACAAACGCAAATATCCCTTGAGTGTGTGTGGAGCGCAGCGGGGTAACGTTACCCAAAGAGCCACACCTTGACCAGAAACTGTAACTATAATTTAACGTGAGTTTTCATCTATCTGATGAGCAAAGAGTGAAAGAGCTTCATAAAACTACAGAATTGGGGACCGGAGAGAGATGGCTCAGCAGTTAAGAGCACTGGCTGCTCTTCCAGAGGTCCTGAGTTCAATTCCCAGTGGCTCACAACCATCTGTAATGGGGTCTGATGCCCTCTTCTGGCATGCAGGTGTACTGGCAGACAGAACGTTCACAAATAAATAAAAATGTTTAAAAAACAAAAAACTACAGCAGTCAAGTTTACACCAGAGGAGAGCGTCCACGCTTCCACCCAGTCTAGAGCAGTCCTGGGGTAAGTGCCACAGGATACAGATGCTCAGTTGTCCTCCCAGGGGTGGTTTATCAAAATGCAAGCTTGCTCCACAGCTGTGCGTGTGCGCCTGTACCTGGGAACAAGGCTCACAGTAGGGCCCAGGAGACAGTGGTGTCTGCGGTAGACAGGGATGGGACCTGGCCTACACATGCCCGGAGCTGGGTTGGGAACAGCTATTAAATAGACATCAGCTCCTTTTGTGGGGATCCACGTAGCTATGAGAGAATCCAAAAGAGGCTTTAAATAACAAAGCAAGTTTTCCTCACTACGTAAGTTTCCAGAGGGAGTGTGAACATGAAGCCCTCAGAAAAAAATCACCACACGAACAGGAATGGGGTACACAGCCCCTGAACACCTGGACCCAGCCAAACCTGAGACCCCAAGCCACTCCTAGACTTTGTAGTTAGATAAGCTATTACGTTTCCTTCCTAAGCCAGAAAGATAATACATCTGTCACTCATGGCCACGGAGCCTGCATCAGTCACGCGTCCACTGCCTTTTATCAGTCCACTCCGCTCAAGGGCTTTGCCCCAACCAACATTCAAGTTGAGCCTTGAGAGGCCTGCTCGAGCTCTTGTTCCCGAGCACTACCAGCTGGCCAGCTGACTCTGCCTGCGATGACAGGGCCACTGCCAGGCCTGGACAGGCTGGCTACCTTGGTCCTTTACCTGCAGTCTGGAAATTGAGCGCCACCATCTGGGCGCCACACAGCCACAGGCGGAAAGGGTCGTAGTTTGAAGAGTCAACTCTCTGTCCCTTCGGGTAGACACGGGTAAGGCCCTTCTGATTGTACCGCAATAGATCCACGGGCTTCTGCCTGACGATGCTGTCCGCCTTTGTCTCCACGAAAGAGCGGATTTCTCGGAAGTCAGGGTTTTCTGCAGAGGGGATGTGGTCATAGATTTGAATGCTTCATCACCAGGAAGTAGCACTACTCAGAGGTGTGACCTAGTTGGACGAAGTGCGTCACTGGGGGTGGGCTGAGGGGCTTCAAGTACCCAAGGCAGGCCCAGTGCCTCTCTCTCTTCCTGTTGCCTGCAGATCCAGATATAGAACTCTTAGCTACCTCCCCAGCACCATGTCTGCCTGTGTGATGTCATGCTTCCCGCCATGATGACAATGGACTACACCTCTGAACCTATAAGCCAGCCCCAACTAAATGATTTCCTTCATAAGAGCTGCCATTGGCTGGGCAGTAATGGTGCACACCTGTAATCCCAGCACTCAGGAAGCAGAGGCAGGCAGATCTCTGTGAGTTCAAGGCCAGCCTGGTCTACTGAGTGAGTTCCAGGACAGTCAGAGTTATAACAAAGAAATCCTGACTTGGAAAAAAAAAAAGAGTTGGTCATGGTATCTCTTCACAGCAACAGAACATTGACTAAGACAGAGGCGATCACCTTTGCTTCTGGGTGCAATGGCTGAGGGCCCAGTGTCACCCAGAGGTGACAAAAAGAAATCAGGACTCTCTTGAAAAGACCCTGAAGGGCTGGGGAGATGGCTCACTCGGTAAAGTGCCAACTACGTAAACAGGAGGTCGTGAGTTCGAGCCCACACGCTTTGGAAAGAAGTCAGGCTTGGCAGTGTGCACTTGTAAGCCCAGTATGCAGGGCTTGAGGAAGGAGGGTCCCCAGAGCTCACTGGCTGGGCAGCCTAACATACTTGCTGAGTCCACATCCAAGTGATGGAATCTATCTCAAAAACAAAAAAAACCAAGATGGACAGCTGAGGAACTACAGCCGAGGTTGTCCTCTGGCCTCCGTACACACAACTACACCTGCACACACACAAACACCCATAGTGATGGATATCTAACTGTCATCCTGCCACAACCTAGAAACACCTAGGCAGAGAGTCTCCGTGAGGGGCTGTCTAGATCAGGTTAGCCTGAGGGCGTGTCTGTGGGAGGTGGTCTTGATGACAGTAACTGATGTGGGACGAACCCAACCTGAAAGTGGGTGGCACCCTTCCCTGGCTTCGGGCTCTGCACTGTGTGAGCATAGAGAAGACTAGCTGCGTACTAGGCACAGATGAGCCTATGCTCTCTCTCCGCTCTTTACCACGTGTGTGACGCAACCGAGTATTTTATCACAGCCATAGAAATGAAACCAGGACACGCACTGCGGTGGTTTGAATGAGAATATCCCATGTGTTTGAACACTTGGTCCCCAGTTGGTGGCGCTGTTAGGGAGGTCTAGGAAGTGTGGCCTTGCTGGAGGGGGTACATTCCTGGGGGATAGCTTTCAGTTTCAAAGTCTTATCTCTTCTCCCCCTCTCCCTCTCCCTCTCCCTCTCCTCTCTCTCTCTCTCTCTCTCTCTCTCTCTCTCTCTGTCTTCTGTCTCTCTCTCTCTCTCATTGGAGCTTGCAGCTCGAGACGTGAGGACTCAGCTTCCTGCTCCTTCTCCCTGTCTGTTGCTGCGCCTCCCCACCATGAAGGGACCTAGAACCTAGAACTGAAAGCCCAGATAAACTCTTTGTTCTATGATATGTTGCCTTGGACATGGTGTTTTACCACAGCAACAAAAAAATAACTAACACACACATACACAAAGACACCTAAGGGCCGTGTCGATCACACCTTAATTGGTACCATTTGCTCCTGGTGGTGTCTGGCACTACAAAGAGGGTCTTAAGCAATCAAAAGGGATCTGATTTTCTCCATAGCCTTTCCTTCCGGGAATATTATAATCTTAGGTTTGGTTTAGGACCACCAACATCTTGACTAGAGGGATACCAAGGGGACTTCTGCCCGGATCTGTTAGGGAAGTGAAGTGAATGCTCCCTGTGCCGGGCTGATAGCTCTGAACTCACAGCAGACATCGGAGCTCACCCGAGCCTAGCAGGGTCCCAGAAGACTTACCTAAATGGTCCTTGGTTTTGCTGGTTGGCTTGCAGTACACAACCAAATCGGAGAGCTCGATGGCGATGGACTGGTTCCTCTCCCAGTACTTCATGTTGTTCTCCTGTAGAATCGAGCAAAGCAGTGCTCCAGCGCCGAGCCGGCATCCGCACCGTGCCCCGCTCTAGGCTACCTGGCCAGATCTCCCCCAGACCCCCTGAGCACCCAGGGTTGGATGTGTCCTGTCCTGAAGACATTCCCCCTCCTCTGACCTCTGAAGATTCTCCACTGTGTTGTTCCCACACCGTGCTTGGAGTCTAGAACAGCCCTGCCACTGCTCCCAAAAGCCCAAAAGCCCAAAGGCATGGGTTGGAGAAACGGCTCAGTGGTTACTACAGCTCACTGTGCAACTATGAGTTCCTGAGTTCAGATCCTAGCACCCACATAACAAGCTAGGTATGCTCTTTCACACCTGAAACCCCAGCGCTGTTGTGGGGAAGAGGCGGGAGGATTGCTGGGGCTTTCTGCTGACAGCCTGATCCCAGAAAACTAAGTTCCAAGTTGAGGGGGAAACCCTGACTCACAGGAGTAAGGGCATCAACACGCTTCTCTGCCCTCCATACATACACAGGCATTCACACCTGAGGGTACACACACACACACACACACACACACACACACACACACACACACGAGAAAGGGGGGAGGGAGAGAAGCGAGAGAGAGAGAGAATAAATTAAACAGTAAATGAGGAACCACAAGAAGGGGAGCATGCATTTAATCCCAGCACTTGGTTGGCTGAGGCACAAGAAGGTGAAGTTCAAGGTCAATCTGAAGTAGGTGGAGACCAGGACAGCAGAAGAGGGAACTATTGTCATCCCATTAAGCCCTCTGCCTCCTGTCCTATCCCCTCGCCTAAAGCCACATCATTATGTACACAGAACTCAGTACTCCAAACCCCTGTGGTCCCCACAAAGCAGCGCCTCTTTCCCCTGTACCCTCGAAGCATACACAACCTCCTCCTGGCCTCCAGATCACCCAGCACAACTCAGTTGAGAACACTGTTTCCTCGGGGCCCAGGCCTCAGTACATGAACTGGGGGGGGGGGGGAGTTAGGATTAACTTTTCATCTCCTGCACAGAGTTACTCTCCCACACAGCTCCAGACTCCAGCAGCCTTTTGTCGGCCAAGGTAGAGCCTGAGAAAATGGCTTTGATAAGAGCCTCTGCACCCAGGAAGTCACTGGCTTCCAGCACCCTGAGCTTCGTGCTTTAGGGATGTTGTCTAGGTTGGTCGATACATCCCAAGAGGCAGAACTACCTCCAGCTCTGAGCTATAGTCAGATCATGTCAAGACCAGACTTGTAAGCTGCTGGCCTGACACAAAGTCCCTGCTCTTACCCTGCCTGACCCACATTAGAACTCTTTGTCATCACTGGCCACCAAAATTCTTCCTGCATCCAGCACCAGAGTTTAGAAGCCAAGGTCCCTTGAAAACACAGCAATGGCCACTGAACCTGTGTCTGGCCTCCGCAGAGCACCCTGGGCTGGGAAGGGCAGGCACCCTGGTCCCCAGTGTGCTTAGGCCCACCTTGGTGTCCATCTTCCAAGTGATCTCCCGGATGCTCTGAAACCACTCAAACAGTTCCTCCACACGGTCCGTCGCGAACTCCACAGGAGGTTCGCCCTGCTTCTTAGGCTCCAGGATGAAGACGAACGCTTTCTGGTTTTTCCCCTGGGGAGCCTTCACTGTAGACAGAGGGTAAGGAAAGTCCTGATGATCCCAGTAGGTGGCCACAGAGACCACACCTCACACTGTCCTCTTCCTTCGGGAACCCATCCAAACTCCCACAGCTACAGTCACAGCCCGTGCTGATGGGGATGCCTGGCTTCTAGCACACAATGTCTGGACGTTTTTGTTCGTACAAGTTACTACTACAGGTGCGTGCTGGGCTGAATTGTGTCCTTCAAAAGGCTATGTCAAGCCTCTGTCCCCGTGAATGTAACCTTATTTAGAAATGGAATTTGTGTAGATGTACCAACTATCTCAAGATAAGTCACACTGGACCTAGGATAAACCCTAAATCCAAGGAGCACTGTCCCTAGAAGAGAAAAGAGAGGGGGGTGGCGACCCAGACACAGGAAGCAACCATATGAGAACAGAAGAAGTTCAAGATCGATGGGGCCGCCAGCTGTGCCAAAGCTTTCTGGCAGTTGGTGAGGAAAAATAAGGTTACCCTGATCTGCCCAGTATTGGTGGCTGCACTCTCTGCTTAGGTGATGTCCCTGACAGATGACTACACTGTGTGTGTGTTTTTTTAGCCTTTATCAAACCTCACGGGGACACTGGACCTGTCATACTCATCTGACAGGAGACAAAACAGAGGCTTGAGGGACAACGACATTTGGAAAGTCACACTGGCAGAGCTGAAGGGCAGATCCAGCATGATGACAAGTCTCTGCTGCTGAGTGACATCCTCGTGTCCTCTGGCAGGACAATACAGGGAAGAAGGGAACACAGAGCGTCAGCTACGAAGACGGGAATAGAGACGGCCACCTAGCACATCTGGGAACTCGCCAGGGACTCACCCATTTTCACATCTGGAGCAAAACCCTCCACTGTCCTGACAAAGTCACAGGACGAAGAAAGGAAGAAAAAGGCATAGAGTGCTGGCTGCACAGGGAGGAGGACCCTGGGGTTGCTATCGTGGGAACCCAAGGGGACCATGCTTGGGCCTCCCCAGGAAATAGGGGACCCAGCTTGAGAATCAGCGGGCTGCCAGGGACTCAGAGTTCAGCCAAAGAGGGACTTGGGCTTTATGCTTGGATGTCTCGCCTGCCTACTTTCCTTCCATGGAAGCTGCAATGCACCTTTTTAAACATGGGCCAGCCATGGATGAAGGGTTGTATGCAAAGCACGGCTAATCTACACACAGACCGCATGGTCACAGCCTGGTACCACACAGGCTGGTGTGGCAGCACAGGTGCCTCGCAAGAGCTAACACTCAGAGAGAAAAGACAGACACATGGTCCCAGGACTTAAGAGTCTGAGGCTCCCAACCCCATGCTACGTCACAGCTCAGCTCTCTGAAAACCAGGGAGACACAGGCAGACATTGACACGAAGACACCAGCTAAGTCACTGGTGCTTCTTAGGGGCTGGACAGTCCTGTGTTAGAGGATGGTAGCAGCAGGCCTCACCATCGGGGGACCCAGCAGTCCCCATGCATTTGGCTTCAGCCAGCACCTCACCTAAGTCTGGGTGGCACAGGACAAGCATCACCCACCTCCCTGCTTGGGCCAGTTCTGAAGTCAGGTTTGGGGTAGGGAGAGATCTGGACTGTAATCAGGCTAAGAAAACATCTGTACATACCAACATTGTAGGTATTAAGGTCCAATATGCCTCTGCAGAGAGACCCTAGAGGATTGTCTTCAATAATCTGTGAAAGAACAAGACCCAATTCTCAGTAGTCATAAACGGAATAATAAAACGTCAACCAGTTTCTAGAACACGCCATTTAGAGCCACCACTACCTGTGGAGTTGCTTAAAATGCATATTCATTACAGCGTCCACCGGGAGGGGGCTGATATCAAAGCATGGAGAGACGGTGGCGACCCAGCAGCGCGCAGGCGCCCACAGTCCCTGAGTCTCATTTTCCAATCCATGAAAAACACAGCCTTGTGAATTCTAGAACCAATTACAAACCCCATCGAAGAGCCCTTGTCTGATATGCATATGGAATGAGGAGACCATTTGGCCTGCTACACCTCCAGCTCAAGAGCCTTCTGCGGCTCCCTGGGTCCTACGGAAAACAACAGCTGTGGTCTACCCTCTGGTTCCCGAGTCTTTCCACGCCCCGGTCAAGCTTCTCAGTCTTACTTCCCATTGCATATTTGAACCAGCCGGGCGTCCAGCTGAGATGGGAAAGCCACCACTGTACTGTCCCAACCTTCTCCACCAAGCTTGTGATGAGATGATGATATACAGATGCAGTCCCAGACCAAGCATCCAGGGTACAACTGGCTTCCAATCACCGCTTCCAGCTTAGGCTGTGCCTCTCTCTGCCCATTTCTCATGAATGAACCCCAGCTTCACTTTCAAGGCTCAAACAGTACTTCCTCCAGGAAGCCCTCCTGATTGCATTGCCACCCTTAGGAAATAAACGCTATAGTCTCTAAAGAAATTTAAGCCCATATTACAAAGATGCTTCCTTGGGGCAAGCCGATGAAGTCAAGGGGCTACTTCCTTCCGCCCAGAGCATTCTGATAAAAGGTGGCTAGGTACAGAAGCCCGGCTTGCAAAGTCACCAGAAGGTCCTGTCTCACCTTCCAGCAGCAAGGCACTGTTCCTTCCTCATGCCAAGCACGTTCTGCATGTCTGGCTCCCTAAACTGAACGTGTTTCATTTGCACATTGCTTTGAGCAGAGGACAAATTCCCCGCCTGGCCACTTCCACTCCAGTGGGAATTCTCCTGCGCTTTCAAAGCCTCGGCCCAGGAGCCGCCTGATTAAAACACAACCGGCTCAACACAGAGACTTTCACCACAACAACTCTGGGGCCAGTCCCAATGCCCGCATCACCCTGCCTGCTCCACTGTCAAGCTCCGCAGAGACTCCAACAAGGACATGTCAAAATTCACCCCCACCCAATCCAGTGACCGCTCAGGGGACTCCCCCAGGAGACTCCGCATCAGATGGTGGAGACACACCTGCTTTTCCATTTCCTCAGCATCACCCGCTGAAATATCCTCGACATAGTTGGATGGGAAATACTGCTGGATCCGGGTTCCGTAGTCCCCTTTCCACCTGTGGAGAAACGTGGACACGGAGGGCTTAGCCGGCTCAGCTCTGAGTGGCCAAGTGACCAGAGGCGCTGTCATGAGCTGTGACAGCAGCATTGCAGTCACCACAAGAGGAGACCAGTCAAGTTCACCTCCAAGAGCCTCATCCCCTCTCGGCCTTACCATCCCCCGGGCTCCTTGGAGACATTATGGATGAGGGCTCCACGGCAGAAGGTCAATTCATCGCTGCGCTTGGCTTTGTAGTCATAGAGTGCTTTCACAGTTCTCTGAGGCTTTGGGGGGAAACAGGAAGGGAAAGGTCAGCTGGGTGACAGTAACAGAGGAGAGAGGCAGGATCTATACCATTAACTTCTCCTTAGGAAGCCAGAGATGTTGGAGGCCGATGTTACACCACCATCTGCTGGTGAAAGTTGGTATTGCATAGGGACCAATATCTAATATCTCAACACAACCTCTTAAATAAAGCTACAACCACAACCTTGGAAGTTCCCAAAGAGTTACTGTACTCAATGACTCTCCCAGAAGTTCAGACATTATTTCCTGGATATGCTGGGGTCCTGGTCACTATTTCTACATAGACCAGTGGTTCTCTAATTAACCATCTATACACTGCTGACAGTTTTCAAGAGTAGCTGAGATGGATCCTTGGGAGGCTCTGGCAGAAGTGTCAGAAGTCCAAGGCCCACCTGAGCTACAGAGTGAGACTCTGCCTCAGTGTCTCCAACCCTCCTCAGACCAAAAAACAACAAAAGCTGGGTTCTGCGTCAGCAGGAGAAAGAACGATGGAATTTGCATGGGATGAAATTTTCAGTGAGTTTTCTTGGTGCCTATACTAAGTGACAATAGTAAACACGTGAAAATTATGAACACCCACACAGCAAGGAAACGCTAATGGGGGAAGTCTCTAAAATTATCAAACCTGTTTAGATCCTTGGCTTCCCTCTCCTCCCTACCAAAGGAACAGGACGCAGGAAAAAAAATCACTCCTGGGAGACTAGATACTGAGTCAGGCATGGAAGATGTAAATATATATTATATTTATTTTATATTTATTATATATATATATATATATCCTGAGAAAATTCAATGAAATAATTCATGTGACAGTAAAAATGACTATGTCCCACATTTCTTAGGCGTCTACCATCATGGAGCAATGTCCTGGGCCTTTCAACCTACAGTGGCTCCATTAATCATCACCCCACCCCAAAGGGGAGGCAGTGATAACATGCCCATTTTACAAATGAGGAAAACTGAGGCCCAGAGAGATGAGGAAGCTTGTCCATGGCCAACCAACTGAGAAGTAGCTGAGCCCAGACTGTGAGCAGTTACCATCCTCCACCAGATTCCATAAAGAGCAACGCAGCCTCAGAAAGCTTGTCCACAGAGATCTGCGACTTGAGACCGGCCAGACTACTCCTACCCTGTGCATCCAGAGTGAGGGCCAGGGCCAAGCTCGTGGTGACAGGGAGGCACTGTGGTGGAGAGAGAGGCTACTGAATGGCGTTAGGGAGAGGCTGCTTTTCTGGGACAGAGGGAAAGGTCCTCAAGACTACAGAGAAATGAGCCAGCCGCTACGTGGCCATGTAGGAACCGGGTGTATTCACATGGCCAGGAGGGCAGGCTTCAGTCCAGCTGCCTGCAGCAACCACAGCAATGACTGAATAACCTCAATTTCCTCACCTGTAAAATGGGTAGCAATGTGGGACCTGCTTTGTGGAGTTGGCACAAGGAACTGTGGGCTAACCAAAACTAAGTACCATGCCAGACAATTGACCTCAACACACCTTACATGTTATTCTATGTCATCTTACATGTTCTCCTTCCAGTTCTGAGAACTTACCCAGGTCAGCCTGGGCAACTCACCTAGACCCTGTCTTCAGAGAAAAAGGGAAAGGATGGAGACGGCGCTGGAAATGGGCCTCGGTGATGGGTCACCTGCCTAGCAGAGCGGAGGCTCTGGGCCCCACCTCCAGAACTGATGGGGAGGCTGTGAGGCCCCACCCCGTGTCATCTGCCTGAGGGCCTTTTGGGACGGTAGACCCTGGTTTATAAAACGGTGTTTAAAGGGGAGGTGATGTGAGTCCTTCAGTGAGAAAGACGAAGGCCAGCTTGACGTTCCTCTGGGAGAAGTGTCCCAGAGCATCCTCATCCCTTCCCTCACCCCTCATCCTTCCCTCTGAAAAGCCGTTGCCACTAGCTAGGCACGCTGCGCCACACCTCTGAAGCCTTCCTTCCTCCCTCCAGATTTGCGTCCTCCAAGGACTAGAAATCTCTTCTTTAAAAAAGGAAAGGAACTCAGTCCCGAATTTTCAGCAGAGCCCACCAGCAAAGAGTCGCTCCCTAATCGTGTGCCACACAGAAAATTTGCTAGTTTCACCCCCACCCCGACTAAATTTGACGTGGAACCAAAGTAAGGAGGAGCTGGAGGCAAAAAAGCAAAATCCACCTTTACCGACATGACGCTAGGAGACAGAGACGGGGTGGGAATCCGAGATAGCGCTGCCTCGCAAGGAGGTCAGCGAACTAGACATAATTCATAAACACCTCGGGCTCAGTCAGCAAGCAGGGAAAAAAAAAATTCGGAGGATTTTTAATTAGAAGCCATGTGGCCCAAAGGTGGTTCATTGAAACTCAGGATTTAGCGAGGCACAGCTGCATTCGGATGGAACTCTATTAACCTCCAGGAAACCACATGGTATACTGCCTGTCATCATGTATCAATTTTTTTTTAACTTATGGTCAGATGTTCCAGAATATTCCCTGTTATAACTGTGATGGAGACCAGTGGTGGGTCAGGAACTCCTGGTCAGTCTAGTGGGGAGGACTGGGGCCCTACCATGGAAGGGTTGATTTCACTTGGATCCACATACATCCTGCTGACGTCATAGAGAGAGTTGATGTCTCTTTCCTGAAAAGACAAAAAAGAAAAAAGAAAAATAAATGGAAAGGGCTTGGGGAGATGTGGCTCAGTGGAGGAAGAGGTTGTCTGACATGTGCAAGATCCTGAGTTCAATTCCCAACACCATCCAAACAGGAAGTTGTAGCATCCCATGCTCCTGGAATGGCCATGTCCACAGCCAGGCTGCAAGCTTCCTCAGGGTATCCTGCTCTTTGGAAAGAAGAGTTGGAACCTCATGGAATTCTCTGTGGCTCAGAGGTTAGGAAATAATCTCAAAATCATAGACACCCTACCCTTGCCCATGGGGTGTCCGGATCTCCTGTTGACACCCTGTCAAGGACAATACATCAGCAGCTCGAAGGAGTTACATCAGGGGAACTGGCAAACATGCCAATGAGGCCTTTTCCTGAAGAGGTGTGCAAATGTTTGCCAGCAGCAGCTGCCAAGGCCCCCGTCCTGCCCTGGTCCCTCCCCCAGACTCCTGTCCCTCTACCCAGAGCCTCAGCCGCCCCCCATTCCTCATCTCCCCAGAGACCACTCACTCCTGTCTTCTGGGTTTTGGCTCACACTTCTGTCCTGTTAGAGCACCTCTCCTGACCACTCCCCCGTCCCCTGTAGCATCTGCTGCTCTTGCTATCCATGTCTTCAGAGGAGCTCCAGAGTGCGCCAGAGGAGCCATGCTAACAAAAACACCTCAACTCCAGCACGTGTTCTCTCCTCTAGAGCCCAAATTTTTTCAAGGTGGGGTTTATACATACTCCCCGGCACATGGCTGGGGCACAGTGTCCTATGTCCTGTGTCCTAGTTTTCTTTCTGTTGTCGTGATAAAATACCCTGACCAAAGGCAACTTGGAGAAGAAAGGGTTTATTTGCCTTGCAATTCAGGTTAACAGCTCATCACCATCATCAAGGCAGGGACTCAAACCATCTCGTCCACAGCCAAGAGTGCAGAGAAAATAAGCACATATCTCCTCACTTGAACTCAGTCAGCTTTCTCTTCTCTTATACTGTTCTGGACTCACGGCTTAGGGAATAGTGCTGCCCACAGTGGGCTGGGCCCTCCTACATCAATTAACAGTAAAGGCAGTCTCCCACAGATATGCCCACAGGCCAACCTGACCTAGACAGTTTCTCACTAAGACTTTCCTCCTGTTGATTCTAAGTTGTGTCGAGTTATCAGTTAACACTAACCAGCCCTCAGATTCAATCTCTTCTCAGGAAATCAAGGGATCCTTCCGACAAGAAGTGAGATATCGCAACCATATCAGGACTCTCCTGCACTCAGAGCCCTACAATGTGCAGGATGAGAACCAGTGCCTTACAACGGCCCACCAGACCCTACATGAACCAGCCTCTCAGCCCTCATCCTCATTTAGTGCTACCCTAGAGGAGCTCACTTCAGGCCTGCATCCCACACCTCAGGCTTCTGCTTGCTTTCCTTTTTCCTCCTGATATCTGCATGGCTCACTCTTTCTCAGTAAGATCCTCCCTGAACCTTTAAGACCTGCAACCACCACCCATCTGTTCATACACCCCTGCGCCTTCTCATCTGTTCTCCTTAGCATGTATCACCATCTGACACTGGCTGTGGATCTCTTACAGTGAACTGTCTGACTCTCCCAACCCAGACAATGGGTAGCATGAGGACAGAGTTTTGTGTGCTGTGGCCATTTCTGCATCCCCAAGACATCCCATATCAGACATACAGTACGTACATAAATATGTACATATTGTATATATACAATAGAGTCTTAATCCCAAGGGAGTTGACCTACCATATTATACCGCTCCAGGAGCTCAGGGGTCACAGGGTAGCGAAGCCTCATCTTGCGATAGAGCGCATGTTTCTCATAGTAGCTGACAAGCTCCACCAGGCTCTCAAAGTAGGCAGAGGTCCCCAGCACAAAGTGCCGGCCATCCCGGTTGATACGACAGTGTTTTACCTTGCCCCTGGCCCTGAAGGGGGAGGACCACACAGGGTTAACAACCAAGTATGCTAGCAGCTACTCGATTGCTACGTAAGCAGCACCAACCAGCCACGATCTTGTTATCCACCCTGAGGGGGATGAAATAAACAGAATTCAGTTCTCCTATCGAACACAAGCCAGTGGGGTCTTTTCAGTCCGGATCTGAAAGAATCCGAATACGATGCTCAACACCCAGCTCTTCTTTGACTGAGGTGCCGTACTATGACCCAAAAGCTAAACATGTATTTTTTTAAACAAAGTTTTATTGAAACATGTCCACTGCGTATTTGTGTCTATCCTGCGGCAGGGTTCCAGAGCTGTAACAGAGTCCGTAGAGCCTGCAAAACCTAAAGTATTTTTCCCATGAGCCCTTCCACAAACTGCTTTCTGATCCTTGTTCTAAAACTCCAATCAACCCCAAAATCCTCTGAAGACAAGTGGCCCAAACAACAACAATAATAATTTTAAAAGCAAGTGCCTTCCCTGCGTGCTCATCATAAAGAAATGACAGAAGTCTAAGGTGACAGGCGCACTCGTTACCCCAAGGTTGTCACTACCCGCACATACACGAGTCAAAACATCACCCTGTGAGTATGGACAAATAGCACATGCCGGCTGATTTTATTCCTGCGGCATCTACCCCAGAACAGCCAAAGCAATTCTAAGCAAAAGAACAAAGTCAAACGTGGCATTCCTGACTCGGGATTACCCTGAGTGTAGCTGGTTTAGTGATATGCTCCTTTAAAGCCAGCAGAGGCAGGGCGATCTCTGTGAGTTCAGATGCAGACACAGATGAACACAATTACACGGAACCAAAAAGCGCTTGTGCAGCCAAAGACACAACCGACTTCATGAAGAGGTCACAAACAGAATCGAGCTGGAGAGAATGTTTGCAAACTGAACATCGGATGATGTTCAGGTTCAAATATTTAAGGAACCTGAGTGACTTGACACCAGAAAAAAAAAAAGTCAGAGAAAAATGGGCAAAGTTTCTAAATAGACATTGATCTAAAGACATGTAAATGGCCAACTGGTAAGTGGAAAACGCCAAACATCTCCATAAAATGAAAACCAAAGCCACTACAAGCCATTACCTCTCATGGGTCTCACGGGTCGGAACAGGAGGCACACACCTTGATCCCCACATTCAGAGGTAGAGGCAGGCTGATGTCTGTGAGATCCAGGCCAGCCAGGGCTACAGAATGAGACGCTACCTCAAAAAATAATTAATAAATAGATGGATGGATGGATGGATAGATTGAAAGGTAGGTAGACAGACAGATGCAAGATGCTCCTGTCCTGAAAGACTCGACCTGAGAGGGCAGCAGTGCCCCTAGCACCCCCTGGGGGGAGGGGTGCCTGAACACAGAACACAGAACACAGTGCCAAATTCAGTCCTGACTCCTCAACTTGTAGCCACACCTTTTTTTTTTTTGGTTTTTTGGGGTTTTTTTTTTTTTGGTTTTTCAAGACAGGGTTTTTCTGCTGTTACTCTGGCTGTCCTGGAACTCACTCTGTAGACCAGGCTGGCCTTGAACTCACATAGATCCACCTGCCTCTGCCTCCCAAGTACTGGAGTTAAAGGTTTGTGCCACTACCACCCAGCATAGCCACACCTTTGTATTTCAGCCAGTTGAGACCAGTCACTGACAAACAAAAGCACTCTGACAATACTACAACAGTGGGATCTTGTAGATCTCTGCCTCCTGCCCAGGGCCTGGTGTACACGGCACATCAGTGAACTAAATACACCGACTTCCTTCAAGGCTAAGCAGGTACCACTGGGAACGGAGGTGCCACATGGGCACAGTACTCTCTGGCTGGAGCTGACACACAGTAGGTCCTCAGCAAGGCATGATAATGATCTTCTCCAGGAAGTGTCTGAGATATGGATTGTAGGAAGGGAAGAAAACCCCAGTGACAGAGGTTCAGGGCAGGAAGGTAACCAAGAGCCGGAGGATGAGGGCTGTCGAGGGCCAGCAACAAACAGGACACACCCATCGCAGCTGTGCACATCTGGAAGCTACTATACATGAACTTGCACCCAGAACTGCTACTGCCTCCCGAAACACAAACTTCAGAGTGAAATGCCTGAGTCACATCAGGCAGCTTAAGCCAAAGACCTCCACGGGCCTCATCTGGCCCCAGCGTTTTGTAGTAGATCCTGGAGGGAACAGCACAGGCAGTGGAAATGGACTGATGTACCAACTCTGAGGCTGTGTGGTGCTTGGCAGGTCACTAAACCTCTCTGAACCTCTATTTCCTTGCTTAGAATAACTAGGTCAACTTACCACAGGCTCTAGTATAAGGCCCAGCCAGTGTCTGAGACTCAGTTATACAGATAGTAACTATTGACATTGGCAGAACACCAAGAAGATCTGGCTGGAATGAAGGAGGGAAACACTGATGACCGGAGTCCCAACACCAACCCTCTCTTCCGTGGTCACTGGTGGGAGAGGGAGGATGTGGAGCTGGAGTGAAATCTGGCCCGTCTCAGAGACGATAAAGTGGGTGGGTGCTGTGGAGGGGAGCCCAGATCTGGCCCTTCTAGGTTCAATTCCTAGCCCCCCACCATACGCTTAAGCTGACCCTCACTGTGCCTCATTTCCTGCTTTGGAAAGTAAGGACGGTGGGCTAGTGAGATGGGTCAGCAGATAAAGCGCCTGGCTTGCAAGCCCGACGACCTGAGTTCAATTCCCCGGATCCCCTGCAAAGCGGAAGTTGAGAAAGAACTCTGCCAAACTGCTCTCTGACCCCCACACACACTATGGAACACATATGCCATACACATACATCACATACACACAATAATAATGACATTGTTCTTTAAAGAAAGAAAACAAAGATGGTGGTCGCACGTCCTAAACCCTGGGGTTGCAGAAGTTAATACAGATTGATCATAGAGCATATAAGCGTAGAGTCTCGAGTTCTTGGGACTCACACGCCTCTGCGATTGTTGTCCCCGCCACTGACAGTGTAGTCAAGAACACGGAGAGGCAGCTCTGCCTCCGCTTGAAACTCCCTTCCTTGGGCCCCATACATGTCCTCCCTACGTAAAGTTAGGGTAAGGCTTAGGGTTGGGGTTAGGGTTAGGGTTGGGGTTAGGGTTAGGGTCGGGGTTAGGGTTAGGGTTGGGGTTAGGGCCTCCTCTGGGGAGCACTTACCCCCACGGTGCCCACCCACCTGAAGGTGATGGCATAGGAGTCGGTCCCTTCCCGCTTCCGGATGAGGAAGGCTCCGTCTCTGGGAATCCGCATCAACATGTCCTCTGCTTCCCCTCTGCTGAGGCTGTCATAGTACCACCTGCATCCAGAACAGCAAAGCAAACAGTGAGAGCCCTCCCACAGGAGACAGAATACCAACATCGACACCTGGGGCTGACCCTGGGCACAGCCACCAAAGTCTCACTGGGACTTCCCCTACCATATGCACCTCCTGTTTACTGCAGCACTGGGGTCAGGCCTGTGCCAGGCAAGCACTCTCCGGAGAGCTTCAGCCCCAGTTACTTGCTTTGATTTTCAGTTTTGGGACAGGGTCTTGCAAAGCTTCTTTCAGACATGCTATATAACCCTATTGGCAGTGAACTTTTGAGCCTCCTACAGCTCCGCCTCATGAGTAGCTGAGACTATCGGACTCTCCCATCATGTCTGGAAGATGGGCAGCAAGCTTTTATAAAGACCTCAGTTGCCTGAGAAGAACCACAAGAAACTCAGGAGAGTACGTCTCCTCATCTTTGCCCACTTCCCCAGCCACAAAGGCTATAGCAGTGTGTCTGGGGCAGGGAACATAGGTAAGGTTCATGAAGATTTTGGCTATGAAAGACCCAAAATGGCAAGTTTGGAAAAGCAACTGGTACGAAAATAGGAGACGATGATGGTGATGATGGTGATGATGATGATGATGATGATGATGATGATGAAGTTGCTATAAATTATGCAGCTTCCTCCAAAATAAAAATGTTAGCAGCCAGTTGCTTAAATATTGTCCTGGTATTTCTGGAATGTGTTGACCTCTTTGCCAGGCATGGCCTAGAACTTTCCTTAGTGGATAAAGAAAGGAAAGGAACACACCCTTGTGATTATTATTTGGTTTCTTTTGTTCGACAGAAGGAGCTGTGGCAGGCACAGACATAGCAGACCCAAACCAGCCTCTGAAATCAAAGCCACAGACCTCAGGGTGCAGGGAGAGAAGAAAGGGAAAAGGAGCCATGGAGAGGAGGAAAGAAAAGAAGAAGTGCCGGCTGGAGAGATGGCTTCGCAGTTACCAGCTCTTGCAGAGGATCCGGGTTCTGTTCCCAGTACCCACACAGTGGCTCATGACTGCCTGCAATTCCAGTTCTAGGGACCATGACACCCTCTTCCGGCCTCTGTGGGTGTCATAAACATACAGTTCACACATATACATGCAGGCAGAAACACTCACATATATATATATATATTTTTTTTTTAACTTAAAAAGAGAGCACACACTACTCTCGAAGAGGACCTGAGTCTACCTCACAGTACCCATGTCTGGCAGCTCACCACTGCCTGTAACTCCGGCTCCAGGGGATCCGAGTCCCTGTTCTGACCTCCGTGAGCACCTGCACTCACATACACATAGCCATACACAGGCCTACACACACATACACATAAATAAATGTTTTAAAGAGTGAGCAAGAGAGAGGAGAGAGAGAATGGGACAGAAGTCTGGCTGATAGGAACAAAACACATGGTGGTCCCCAGGAATTCTAAGGCTCCACAGGGCCAGAATGAATGAGAACCCCATATAGCCACCTGGTGGGTGTGACCCACGTGGTATCTGCCTCCCACCCAATCCTAGGACCTACGGCTTGGACTCATGTGGGTTGGGGTTGGGCACTGGGTCGGTGAGCCGCAGCTCGAACTCCGCACAGCGCAGGTGTGCCTCCCGGTAGTGCTGGATGAGGGCGTAGATGCTGTTGAACGTGAGGTTGTCAGTCAGGTAGTACTTCATGACCCCACCATCCATGGTGGACCGGATTCGGCAGTGCTGCACCCTGCCAGACCGCCTGTTGTGATAGGACAGGAATGTCATCAGAGCCAGGGGGGAAAGCAGCCTGACCACACCACCTCCTACCCACCGGCCTCGGAGGAAGGGGCATTACCAGAAGGAGAGGGTGTAGTCGTTGGGGAAGGTCTCACTCTCCCGCACCAGGAAGGTGCCGTCCTTGGCCCCTGTCTCAGCACAATACTCTTGCAGCAGCTTCTCCGCACTGGTCCTCCTCTCCACCTTCTTATGGAACCATTTCTCCCCAAAATGCAGCTCCGTGGGAGGAGTGTCCTGAACCACAGGGAGTCAAAGATCTTGTGACCGCTCCTACTGCCCTCTCCTGACAACTTTTTATTGATGGCAGCTCCCATGAGTCCTAAGACAGATTCGGGAGTACCCAATGCCAGAAGTCTGAGCTCATCCCGGTTGCACTCAAGAAAAAGCCCAAAGATGGGCAGCAGCTGGAGGAAGCATCCAGGGCAGGGCAGGGGCAGGTCCATCACCTCCCCCAGGGAAGACTGGTCCTAGACCTAAGGCCAGTCAGTCCCTACAGGAAGCAGGAAAGAGCCTTGAATCTTATTGGTTAAGCTCCAGGGCCAGCTAGCCAATCAGGAAGAGCTAGGTAAGCTTTGCTACCCAAAGCTCCTCAGAGCTGAGGATGGTTAAGCCAGCCTAGACATGAGAAGCCGTGCAGGAAGTCTCCAGGCTGGGATTCTCTAAGGACAAGCCCAGCTCCAGAAGGCAAGGACAGGCAGGTCTCCACCTACCTGGACCAGTTCTTCCTCCACACTCTGCTCAATGTCATCGCTGAAGGACAGCTTGGCGTCAGCAATGGCACAGTAGTGGCGAGTCCATTTCTAGAGAGCCAGGCTGGCATTAGTCTCCCCCAAGGTCTCAGCCCTATTGACTCTGGGGACCTGTGGGACATCACCCCAGCATTCACTGGGGACTGCCCTGCCCCAGTTTTCACACTTACAATGATTTTACAAGATCTGTTCTTTAAAACATCTACTTCTGGATTCCTTTGTGTTTTTTCAGGACTTTTTAAACCAGTGTGTCTCGGAGAAGATGAGAGAGAATATAGACTTTCTGATGCATTACCAATTTGCAGCTTTTCGGGGAAGAGGAGATTATGCAGCCTCGTGCACAGCTTCTCCTAATTCGCCTAACTTTTTCCTCAGTGCTGGAGACTGAACCCAGGCCTTATACCTGTCGGGCAAAGACTCTGCCACTTGGCTACCTCCCCAGGCTGTCACTTGCTTTGTAAGCCTTTCCGATCTTTTCAGCCAATTGACCTAACAATGAGTTCTTATTTCACTGAAGTTTTTAAAGTTGTTGTATAATACTGGGTTTTGCCACACACGGTGGTATACATCTTTAATCCCAGCACTCCAGAGGCAGAGGCAGGTGGATTTCTGAGAGTTCAACACCAGCCTGGTCAACATAACAAGTTCCAAGCCAGCCAGGGCGACATAGTGAGACTTTGTCTCAAAAAAAAAAAAAAAATGTAATGGATTTCATTATGACGTTTTCACACATGTATGTCATTGTACTTGAATAGATTCATCGCTCTATTTCCTCTTTCATGATCTCCTCCCCACGCCTCTCTCCTTCCAAACAATTAACTCTCTTCTACTGTTATGTCATTCAGATGTATAAAACAGTTATACAAATTTAAATATGTTTATAATTACATGCATTTGTATGCAATAAATACATAATATATAAAGGGGGTGTGTGCGCGCATGCGTGCGTGCGTGCGTGCGTGCATGCGTGCGTGAGTGCGTGAGCGCGTGCGTGCGTGCGTGCGTGCGTCCGTCCGTCCATGCGTGTGTGCGTGCGCAACCCACATGAATACAGTGCCGGTAGAGGCCAGAAGAGAGCATCAGATCCCCTGGTGCTGGAACTATGGGTGTTTGTAAGCCACTCACATTGGATGCTGGGCACCAAACTCAAGTGCTCTGGAACAGTAGCAAATGTTATTAACCAGTCATCTCTCCAGCTTCCAGATATATAAGTATTTTTTTAATCTAGAATGCATATATGAGCTAAACATCAATATACTTATTTCACTTTAATATTCAAATTTCTGGGTCTTTCATTTTCTGCAAACACCACAATTTCATTCTTAGAGGCGGAATCAGACTCCACTGTGTGTGACATTTAATTGTGATTTACTTAAATTTTATCTGTTTCATATTTGTTTGGAGGACACTAAAACAGACAAGGGATAAACTCAAATGAATATGGGTGCAGGGAGGTGGGGGAGAGGCATTTAAGTTTGCAAAAGTTTACTCTACCACAAATAATAATGTAATGATGGTGATGAGGATGATGATGGTGATGATGGTGATGATGGGAGAGAAGGAGGAAGAGGAGGTGGAGGAGGAGGAGGTGGAGGAGGTGGAGGAGGAGGAGGTGGAGGAGGAGGAGGAGGTGGAGGAGGAGGTGGAGGAGGAGGTGGAGGAGGAGGTGGAGGAGGAGGAGGAGGAGGAGGAGGAGGGATGATGGTGATCTGGTATGGAACAATTCCAGATCAGAAGGCAACATCAAGTTAAAACTGCTAATATATGTGACAGGATGTGACAGGAAAGGACATTAGTGAATGTTACGGTTTAAACCAAAGCCTGTTCCCACCAGGACTGTGTATTAAAGGGTTGCTTGTCAGCTGATAGGGCTTTGGGGAGGACTAGGTCATTGGGCACCCACTCCATGAAAGGGTTAATCAATTCACTGATAAGTTCATAGCTGAATAGACCACTGGGAGCTGGGCCTGGCTGGAGGAGGTACCACTGAGGCTGTGCCTCTGATCTTCTCTGCCTCCCACCCGCCATGAGCTGAGCCACTTGGCTCCTCTTCACGTTCCCCACTGGGATGCTCTGCCTCACTGAGAACCAGCACAGAAGCAACGGAGCCAAGTGGCCACAGACTGAACCCTCTGAGATCGTGAGCCAAAAGAAACCCTCTTTCCCATGAGCAGCTTTCATCAAAAGGGCACTAGTCACTGTGACAGACATCTACCTAACTCAGTGGGACAAGTGGGGAAGCAGAAATAAGATCCACGGCAAGCTGACACTGTCACAGCACTGTGGGTGCTCTCTCTGCTGTGGCTACAGCAGTTGCTCCTGTCTGAGAAAGATTCCTACAAGACCAAGACAGGACAACGGGCACCCAGCCATGATGCATCCTGGGAGAGGCATGAATCTAGGGTATATGGGAACTTTCTCTGTTGGTCTGTGTGCAAGAACATGTTACACTGAATATGAAATTACTTGAAAACATTATAATTCAGTAAAAAGTCAAGTCACACGGCTCCAAATGGGACGAAGGCAGGGATGGTGCCAGACTTTATGTGGGAGCCTAGGATGGCTGAGAGTCAGCACCTACAGCTTGGCGGGGGGTGAGGGGGTTACCCAGGCCCACCTGGTCGATGGAGTCCCACATGTATAGCTCTCCCTGGGTCTTGTGCTCATCTTTCTTGTCTTCCACATTGACATCGACATCACCTCGGGGGCCCAGTTTCTTATGCTAGAAGGAGAAAGTTGACATAGCCTTCTTCGCTCAAGACCAAGTTCAGAATCTTTGAGCCAGCAAGAATTCACCCACCATAAGTTACCCAGCATGCATCTGCCCTCTTCCACCTTAGACCTTTTGATCCTTATAATCGCAGCTCTGTGCTTGGAGACCTCTCCTCCCTCAGAGGCACCCTCCTTGCCATTCAGTCTAAAATTAGCCCACCCCCACCCCACCCCCACTTCCCATCCCTGCCTCTTCTCCAGCAGGAGCCCTGCTTGTTTTTCTTTATGCTTTAGGAGGTTGGCCTTTGAGGGGAGGTGGGGACTTCACGAAAGGGAAGAAATGTTACTGCCACGTACAAGTTAATAAGATGCAGTGTTCCATCCAAGCTCCCATGCCCCTCACTAAACTCTAACTCTAACATCTTGGGGGGCCTATGAAAGCCCCACTGAAAACTCCTGCCCTGTAGATAGAATAGGAAATCAGGATCCTTGGTCCCTGAATCACACCCAAAGCTGCTAGAACACTCTACCTCTTAGGACAAATATAAACTCGTGCATGCTTTATTTCACGATTTATCTGGTCTCTTTATCCTAACAATACAAATATCTAAATACTGATTTCCCTGACGGCAGATAAAATCATGTTTCCCCTCCCTAGAACAGGGATACCAGTCCCAGCACCCCACTGCCACTCACACCCTGTTAAACAGCTATCCACAGCCCACATAGTCTGGGAGCTCCCAAGAGCAGGAATGGGGCACTGGACCCCTCTAACACTCACACAAGACTGACTCACAGACAGGCTTGGTGAGATTTACCCAAGAATGAACGACAACCACGAATTCCATTTGTTTTGTTTTAAGACAGAGCCTCACTCTGTAGCCCAAGCTGGCTGGAACTCACCCATCCTCCTGCGTTAGAATTGATAGTCTGAACACAATGCTAAGCCCTCTGCATACACCCTCTCATACCTGCTCCTACCAGGGTCACTGGGTAATTAGATTCTATATTATCCCCATTACCAGAAGGACACAAAAGCACTCGGAGGTTAAATGACCTTGCCCAAGGTCACAGAGATTATAAGAAGGTAGGACCTGGGCCTCTGGCATCTGGCCTTGATGATGGCCATCCCTGGCAGACAGCACATGCCTACCTTGATAATGATCTTCTCTCGCAACTGGCTGGGTGAGGGTAACTGGTCGGCACTGGCCTCCGTGGGCTTTGTCAACAGCAGGTCTCCTAGCACCTCCTTGAACACCTTGGCCATGTGACGCTGCTGCTCCACACTGCAGTGCTCCTCGATGGACAAGATCACAGGGAAGCTGCAGGAGGCAAGGGACAGAGTCAGCAGGAGACAGGAAGCAGGAACCTTCCATGATCGCATATACTGGGCAGCAAACGCCATTGCTCAGGCACTAGCGCGGGACGGGGTGGGGCAGGGGCAATAGGTCAGTAATTGGGACCTCCAAAGTGTGAGCCCAAATGAGCCCCTCTCTTTATAAATCCGTTACAGCAGGCATCTTTTTATCATGACAGGAAACTGACAAGGTCTGGGCAACCGCACCGTCTCTTTGAACAAAGGATCCCTCGGGGCTTCAGTGGCCGATGGAGGGAGGAATGCCCAAGGAAGGGCTGAGGCTACATGGAGAAGGGTATAGGTAAGCCCTGCAGACTAAAAGGTTTCCTGATGAGTGAGAAAAGATGTTCTCAGCCTCACTGCCTCAGGCCAGCCCCCAACCCAACTCAAGGAACTCAGGCAAGAATCGCCTCAAAAACATCCGTTCCCATTTATTGAATGCTGACCGTGTGTAGTGTTAAGCACTTGGCATGCCTCACGATTTAGTCTCCTGCCCTGAAAGGTCTGTACAATCATCACCACCACTGTAAAGATCTGGGGAATCACAGCAAAGGACCACAAAGGCTGACCATTCACAGAGCTGGACCCAAACAGGAAGAAAGCATCTAGAACTCAGCTTCACGGGTTTTAGTCTAAAGAGATGGCTCAGCAGTGAAGAGTTCATACTGTTCTTCCGGAGGACCTGAGTTCAGTTCCCAGCACCCACATCAGGCAGCCAGTAACAACCTGTAACTCCAGCTGCAGGGAATCCAACACCACAGACCAACTCCAGCACCTGCACTCACGTGAACATACCCACACAAACGCACACACATACAATTAAAATAATAAACATAACTTTTCTAAAACCCACTATCATTATATAAGGCCATTAGAGCCACTTGCCAGTAACCAGTCTAATGGAGCCCACGGTCCCCAGGGTTTGGGAGAAGTGGGCAGTATGTATATGATTACGTGTATGTGTGTATCTGTGTCTGTCTGTCCAGCCCTAGCAGCTTTCCCCTTACGGGCAAATCCCCAGGATATCTGTCACTGACCTGGAAGTAACAAACGCATGGTCTCGGATGGCCTGAACAACATCATCAAACTTGATCTTCGTGGTCCGAGTCCAGCCATGGTAGATGATGGGCTTCCCATCAGGCCCATCCCAGCAGTCCACTAAGGAGAAAACACAAGTCCTTGGCACCAGCAAGCACAGCCATCAGGAGGGAACAGGAAGACAGGACACGTAGCTGAGCTAAGACCATGAGATACCCTGTGGGTACCCTGGTACCCTGGTACCCACAGCAGCTCTGTTCCCAGGGCTGACCCAGGTCCACTTGAACACACATGGTCATCTACACGCTTACAGAACACAACACACTTCCCTGAGGAACTCCTTCCAGTGCGTCTTTCTCCTTAAGATATTCATAATGGGTTTTATTTTCTTGTGCCAGCTGTTTGAGGCTCCCTTTTGCCAGTTTCACCATAAACAGTATAGAGCAATGAGATAGCTTTTTAAAGGTTTATAGTAAATTACACAAATGGAAATAAGACTGTGGGGGTATGAACAAGCCCAAGGACACTGGAGCTGGCAGCTTCGGACTTCATTTGCGCACAGCTCTTTTCAAATGTGAAAACCATAAACCCAGGAGGCCCACATGAAGCTGCCATTAAACTCTGGCACGGGATAAGCAGGGTTGAAAATACTTGAGGCGCAGCCAGTGGTTTGGGCCATTTTCTCAGCCACATATAGGCTATGGCTTAGGACAGTGTCTCCTGCAAGGCTTGGTTCCTGGAGTAGCTTTATGGCTAAGGAGGAGGTCCTCGGGCCGTTGAGAGCATATCTTTGGAAAGGATTGTGGGACTCCAGCCTCTTTCTCTCCTGGTTTCTAGCTTGTGGTGGGAGCATTTGCTCTACCACATTGTCTTGCTACCATGTGTCATCAGAGGTCTAAAGCAATGCTCCCAACCCAAGATACAGGACCGGAAGTAAACAATCAACCTTCTACCACTAGGTTCATCATCCCAGGTATTTTGTTACCGTGATGGGATGCTAACTGATCCAGACATCTAGGAGCTTTGGTGGAAGAATGAGGCTGGGAAGGAGAGAACCAGAGGCGAGCTGAAGAGATAGCTTAAGGGATAAAGTGTTCGCTGTGTAAGCATGAGGCCCAGAGTTCAAATCCCCAGAACTGATGTAGACGTGGAGACAAGGGGTCTGTGGAGCAAGCCGGTTAGCTAGACTAGAGCTACCGGCTCATTGGGAGATCCTTCCTTATAAATAACGAGTAACAGAGGGAAACAACTGATGCTGTTTTCAACCTCTGATGTGCATGCACATGGTAACACACACACACACACCACACATTATGCACATGGTAACACACACACACACACATTATGCACATGGTAACACACACACACCACACATTATGCACATGGTAACACACACACACATGCACGCACACACACGCACACACACACACGAAATAGCCAAAGAGGACAGAAGCAAGGTTCTGCCACTTGCCTGGCCACAGGCTGCACCCAAGCCTCCCTTTCATGCTTGCTCTCAAGACCTCGCCTATAGACACGTGGCTCCAGAGCGCATCACGCCATCGGGTATGTAATCTGTGCTCCTCTGTACAGAAAGCGACCCTTGCTGAGGCCCCTGCTTCCCACCGTATCAGGACATTTTCTAGGTGCCCCAACCTATTGCTCAGCAAGATGGCACTTTTGGCTTGGGGATAACTATCTTCTCGGGGGAGATCCTCCATCACTTTCATCCCTGGAGTTGCTCTCAGCACAAGGACCCCTTCGCCTGCCTCCCTCCCCGTCTCCCACCAAAATTGAAGTCTTTAACACCAAAAAGCAACACACAAATGCCGAGCTTCATCTCAGCATGCCGGCCAGGCCAGATTACTCACACTCAATGCAGCGACAGCCAGCACGCAGACAGCGGATATACGCTTCAGTGGAGGACTCACTACGCAGCTGGTCCCCGGTGAGGTACCTGAGGGACAGATGAGCCATGTCAGAGAGGCAGTCCTGCGTACAGGTTCATGTTTGACGATCACCTGAACCCGAGCCCCATGGGCTTGAGGTCTTCTTTCTGATCTAGAAACACCCAGGCAAGGCCATCCTGAGGCCTCGAGCTTGGGACCACCAATAAGATGTGCACGGTGGCTACCTAAGTAAGTCTAACGCAATGGAGACAGTGCGGTCCTTCTAGGAGACCTGGGCTGAGGGCGTCAGGAGCAAGGAGGAAGCAGAGAGGAAGCTAACAGTCCCTGCAGCTGCCTGCTGGGCTCTGGGTGTCAGTAGTAATGGCCCCTCGCTTCATCATGAGGTTCGAGCCAGCACAGTCAGGCTCCACAACGCCTAGTAGAATTTATGGTGCCATGAAACTAGTCTTCAGAAACTGCCATAAAATAGTTATTAAACACACACACACACACACACACACACAGTAGTCGTGTTTCTGAGTCTGGCTTATTCCGTGTAATGATTTATGGCTCCATTCATTCCCTTGCAAATGTCACGACTCCATTTCCTCTACAACTTTGTAAAATTCTATTGTGATATATGTTACGCACCTTCACATTACATATGAATTACGTTTTCTTCAGCCATCCCTTTGCCGGCCCATTTAGTGATTAGGTTATTTAGGAGCGTCTTTGATGTTTTGAAAAACACAAATCGTTATATCTTTGGCCTTCCGTCCATGCCGCCTTACCTCGTAGGACGTTCCTTAGCTGTCTCTAGGCTTAGAGAATCCACTGTCCTAGGATATGAACTCAAGACATACCACCCATTTTCCCTGGGAAAAAGTTCACCTTTCCAGATCCCTAGAGGATGACACACTGGGGGCCCTGCTCATGCCTCATCTGAAAGGGCGTTTGGGGAAGTGACCATTACAGCACTTTGCAGCCTAGAGGTCAGAGGTTCCTCCCTCATCCTCAAAGGCTGATTCAACACTGATGCCAGAAGGCAGCATCCCTCTGCGCTCCCTTGATGCACTCCACTCTTTTGCAATCAGCACAATTATCCAAAGAAGTGAATGAGACACGTCGCTCTCTGGTTGAAGTGGCCAGAGGCTCCCTGTGTAACTTACAAGCCTTTGCTCAGGCTGGCCCTCTGCCCTGCTGCTTCCCTCCCAGTCTCTTCACACCAGCCTTAGAAAGACTTCCCAACTACTCCTGCCCCAGGGCCTTAGCACATGCTGCTTTCAGCATGAAACTCTCCTTCTCGCCCTTCCCCTGTTCATCCACCAGCTTGGACTCGTAGCTGACACTCAGCAGAAGCCTTCCTCTCCAAGCTCCTGAGAACCAGCCTGCCCCTGCCTTGTTCACTGATGAAGCACAAGGCAGGCCCAGAGCCGGTTCCACAAACACCAGCTCGCTGGCCGAGTGAACGCTTTGACGGCACGATGATCGAATTTAAAAGGCCAGCTTTACTTGATTGCTTTGAAAAGTCACAGATGATGCAGAATCACCGCAGTACTGACTGGAAAAGGAAGCAGTCCCCTTCCCCCTCTCCTGAACTTTCCAAACAACGTGGTATTCATGTGCCACCCCTTCACAGACAGCCCTGGCAGAGCTGTGCACAGAGGCACCGGCCTGATCGCTGTTGACGCTGTGGGGCTAGCCTGGGCTCATCGGGAAACTCACGTGTTGTGGGACGAGGAGATCCAGTAGTGCGACAAGGGGTTGTTCATGTCCTGCATGTCCACCACGTCGTACTTTTCATCCCAGATGCTATTCTCGCGTGAAAACAAGTACGTGAGGAACTGAAAAAGACAGCAGTGTGGACTCACGGTGGGACAAGAGTCTACTGTTTCTAGCTGGTACCCACGCAGTCGGGAGCTCTGACATCCAGAGCAAATAAGTGGTCCCCAGACCTCAGTTTCCTGAGGTTCTGGTACAGGTGGCTCAGGCTGCAGCCATCCCTCTCAGTGTAAGCACTTCACAGACCTACGCATAGTTTCCCTTTTTAATGCGTATCTCAAAATGTCTGTCGCCAGAAGATTTGCGTCATACCAGTGACCGAGCACCTGTGAGTCCAGCACTCGGCTTCAGAGAAAGAACGTTACCAACATGAGAACATCAAAGAGGCTGGGGTCTGTCGTCCCAGATACTCAGATGGATGAAGCAGGAGGATCACAGAGTCAAGGCTCGTCTAGGCTACAGTGAGTTCAAGTCCAGCCAGGCCAACTTAGTGAGCCCCTGCCTCAAAATGAAAAGTAAAAAGAGGGCTGGGATATAGCTCAGTGGTCAAGTGTTTGGCTAATGTGTCCGAAGTCCTGGGTTCAAAACCAAGTGATACTGAACATAGAAGAGGGGACTAGCTTTCCTGTCCCAGCTCCTAGAACCTTAAAAAAACCTAAAGAAGAGAAAGAAGAACTGGAGAGATGGCTTCATGGGTAAAGATAAGCATGGGGACACAGATTTGAGCCCCCAGAACCCACATGAAAGCTGAATGAGGTAGCACACGCTGTAATCCCTAAGTTCCTCTCGGAGGTGTGAAGTGGAGATGGGAGAAACCCCAGAAGCTCCAGGGTCAGTGAGCCTGGCATATGCAGCAGCCGTAAAGTGACCCTGCTTCAAATAAGGTGAGAGGTGAGGACCAACACTCGAGGCTGCCCTCTGACCTACACACACACACACACACACACACACACACACACACACACACACACACACACACACACGTGCACACACGCACACACACACAGAGGCGTGGTGGAAGGAGACAAAAATAAATAGTAGAAAGAGTCCTGGTGGTATAGGTCTGTGGTAGAATGCCTGCCCGGCATGCCAGAGATCCCTGGGTTCAATCCCTACTACTGCAAAAACAAAGAGCAGAGAAGGAGCCCAGGAACTTTCCCATCTACCCACTCCCAGCATTTAAAAAAAAACAAATCAGAAACACTGACTAACTCAGAGGTACACTGTACTGCTATACACAGCCCCACCTCTACCCCCTGTACAAGGTCCAGTGTCATTTAGAAATGACTTGCAGGCCCATCCAGCTTCACATTTGTTCTGTTGAGTTGTTTTCTCCCTGGTGGTGAACACCCTCTAGTGGTGAAATCAATAAACCCACTCAGGAAAGAATCAGAAAAATGGAAGGCTGGGATAATCCTCCACTCTGGGAAATCCACTCCCTACTAAGTCAGTCCCGGGGTACTTGATGGTGACACCTTCTGAGGGGAAGACACAGATGTGAGTCCAAAGGCCCTGCCCATGTGACAAACCTCAGCCCACTCACCTCATCCACAAACAAGAAGGGCTCTGCAGTCTCCCGCATGGTGTCGTCAATAAATTTGGTCATCCGCTCCCGGACTCTGTTCAGATCCTGGGCCCACAGCTCCTTACAGATGACAAAGACAACACAAAATCACCAAAGAGACAGGCGAAGTCCTTCCTTTGATCACCATCAAAGGCTGAACCATCATCCAATTTCAAATCTACTTGCCATGAAGGCCTATACGCCAAAGCTCCACCCAGGCACAGCCTTCGCCAGGGGCGAGCAAATTCCTTTAGGTTACATGGGTCACAGTGTTCCCTGCTGTCATCATTCAATAGCCACCAGAGTGTGAGAGAGCCAAATATAGGCAAATGAGCGTAACTGTACCCCGATAAAACTTAATCTACAAAAGTAAAGCAACCACCCACGTGTAAACCATAGACTATGGTCTGCCAAGAACTTACTGCACTAGATCATTCCAGGTGTCTGAATGAAGTAGCCAGAGAGTACGATGAATTAGGCCAGTGATGCACTGTTTGATTGGGAAGTGGCTTATATATTTGGACAGCTGGCTCCCCAGGGGGTGCTGGAGTCTGGGAAGGCTGTGGAGCCTTCAGGAGATGGAAGTCTTGCTAGAGGAAGTAGGCCACTGGGGAGGTGGGCCTTGATGTTTTAAAGTCCAGCCCCACTTCCTGTTCTCAGCTCCCTGACTACAGATGCAATGTGACCTGCCTCCCCCTCTCTCTGCTGTGCTGTTCCCGCCTGCTGCCATCTCTTCCCAACCACAATGGACTACCGACCGCTACCTGAAAGGCGCAATAAACTCTGCCCCCTGAGGTTGATTCTTCTGGCCACCACAATGAGAAAAGCAACTATGCAGCCAGCCTACTGGGGTTTGTCCCCTCGCTCAGCCAAGGTGACAAGTTACACGTCTTCCAGGAAAGGAGGGTAACAACAGTTATGTACTGCACAGGCTTGGGGACTAGATCGTGTAGGATCAGTTGTGTGCTTAACGCAGTACCCTCCACACAGGTAGCCTCTGGTTCCCCATCCCTGTACGGTCCTGCAGACCACAGCATTCTGCAGTCACATAATGCTGTCACTGTCACATAGAGAAGAGGACAGGCCCAGGACTGCCTCAAGAGGATGCCAGTCTCCGGAGCTCGTAAGTAGCAGGGTCGGGTTCCAAATCTCTCAACCTGGGAAATGGGACCTGGACAGATACCACACACACATCCCCTCCTCCAGGACTCAGTCACACATTGCCGTCCAGATCCACAAATCCAATTCCACTAGAAGACTGTGCACAATGCTGGATAGTCCAGAATCACTTCCTTTATAAAAGAGCCTATCACTTCCAACGGCTTGGTTTCCTCTCCACACTCTGAAACCCCAAATCCATAGACAGCAAGATGAAAGATGCCACATAGAACCAGTGTTGGCCAGTGCCTGTCAGGTTTCAGAGTCTGCAGCATCTCTCTTAGGAACCGAGACGAGTGCGTGGTTGGGTAGGAAGGGTCAAGTGTGGATGTCAGAAAGAACAGAAGCCCAAGGACAGAACGAAATGAGGCGATGAGGCCCCGCTTCACCAACACAGGACTGAGCAACCACAGCCAGCTCCGTGGTTAACTAACAAATCTCTCTCATCACAGACACGGAAAACAGCCAGCAGGCAGAGCAGAGAGGTGTTAAAAGCATGGCAAGTGGACTTGGGGATTTAGCTCCGAGGTAGAGCACTAGCTCTGGGTGTGGTCCTCAGCTCGGGGGCGGGGCAGGGGGCAGGGACTGGTATAACAAGTAACAAAGTACAGGATGTTTGATACAAACACCTTGGCTGGCCTGGGTGTCTCAAAGAGGCTGAGTGGCCGGCCCTTCTCTCCTTCCCCTGCAAAGCACTCACAGCAGGTACTTGATAATATAACCCGGGACTGCTCTGGCTGGGCAGAGACCAGGAGCTTCCTAAGGAAGTTTAGAATGCCAAGATGCTAGGGGTTCCAATGCATCTGTGGGATAGTAAGAAGCCCGAGGGTAAAGGTGCCTGTCACTAAGCCCAATAACCTAAAATGTGATCTCTGGGGCCCTCGTGGTGGAAGAAGAGCTTCTGGCAGCTCCAGCAAGCTGTCCTCTGAGCTCTGCATGCACTGCGTCCAACAAGTTCACTCCCCACTATGTTTAACATCCTCAAGTTAAGGGCTCAGGCCAAGCAAACAAAACCTCTTCTCCATCACCTTCGTTCAGTGTACCATGCCGACAGGTATGGTACTCATGGCAGACATCAAAATCCTTACACGCCATTGCCCAGCACACCAAGCCAGCAGCCGCCACTGCCCAACCTCAGGCTACTCACCTTGGACTAAATGTGCCTCTGGGGTCATTAGCTATCCCGCAATCAATAAAATCCAAACACAGAGCAAAGTATGAAGATACAAGACAGCCATGTCAGCTATTCAGGAAGCTCTACCAGGAGGACTGCAAGTTCAAGGCCAGCCTCAGCTACAAAATGAGTTTGTGGCCAGTTTGGGCTACAAAGTGAGTTCGAGGCCAGCCTGGGTTACAGAGTAAGATCATGGCTAGCCTGGGCTAAAGAGTGAGTTCAAGGCCATCTTGAGCAACTTAGTAAAATGTCTCAAAAAGTTTTAAGTAGTGTTTTTGGTTTTGTTTTTGTTTCAAGGCCTGGAAATACAGCTCAATGATAAACACCTGGCTGACATTTGCGAGGCCTCTCACTCAATCCTCAATAATAAACAAACCAACAAGCAGTTCAGACACAGCCCAGGCAACAACAGACAGTAAGAAACCACCCTAGGACAGTCATGGCTGTGGCTTTAAAGAAGTAACTTTCCATCTGTGAGAGACATGCTCTGAAGTATTTACAGACTGAACCATGCCACAGCCAGATTCACTGAGAGCTCTGTGCCAAAGGAAAAGGGGAAGGGGGAGACCAGCGGTGTGCAGATGAGGGGTGAGATAAAGTTACAAATGCTCCAGACTGTTCATCTGAGAAATAGGTACATGTGGTTCACACTGCCTGGCTACCCACTTCAGGTGTGTGTGTGTGTGTGTGTGTGTGTGTGTGTGTGTGTGTGTGTATGTGTGTGTGTGAATGTGTGTGTGAATGTGTGTGTGGATGTGTGTGAAGGTGTGTGAGTGTGTGTGTGAATGTGAATGTGTGTATGTGTCTGTTTTGGTGAAAGTGCGTGCGTGTGTATGTGTATCTGTGAATGTGTGTGTGGATGTGTGGATGTGAGTGTGTGTGTTTGTTTCTGTGAATGTGTGTGTGCGTGCTGTGTGTGTATGTGTGAATGTAAGTGTGTATGTGTACTTGTGAATGTGTGCATGAATGTGTTTGAATGTGTGTGTGAATGTGCATGTGGATATGTGTGTGTGGATGTGTGTGTATGTGTGTGTTTGTGAATGTGTATGCTTCTGTGAATGTGTGTGTCTGTGTTTGTTTCTGTGAATGTGTGAATGTGTGTGTGTGTGTGCTGTGTGTGTGTATGGGAAGTCTCTATTAACATTTCTCCTTGTGGCATCAAAGTCTCTCTGACCTCTTTCTCACACTACTTCACTCTCCTGAGAGGTGGACGCTCTAATCCCCATTTAACAAGGACACCTGGGTACAGAGAAGTTCAGCCACCTGCTCAATGCCACACAGCTGATGCTTGCAGGTTTCCCTCCGGGTCACAGCCTTTGCTACTTGTGGGAAGTGTGGACCTTCTGTTTCATGGCTCATCCTGTGTACCATAGGGAACAGTTAACAGCGTCTGCCTACCAGACACCAGCATGGTAACCAAGAATGTCCATATACACTGGGTGACCTCTGTCCATCAGATAATGACATCCCAACAGGGAACTCCTGTGTCTCTGCCTTGGTGTTAGCCGACGGGCAGATACCATCAGGAAGATTCATGTCTCATCCTCCAGAGGACCTGCAGGCTAAGAGGGACAGCTCCCAGGAACGCTCCAGAGATGGCCTCATGGGGAGGAGCTCTCACCAGGCAGGTGAGGGACATCTTGTTCAAGTCCTCGCACGCCTCCCTGCTCCGGCGGTCCCCTCCCACCACCTGCTCATTGAAAGTGCGGATAGGAGGCTGAGAATTTGAAGGACCCTGTGGCACTGGGCAGCAGCCCACCTTGGAGAGACCAAAGATGTTCTGTGACAGCAGGTGTCCGGGGGAGCACTGCCCCCCACACACACACACCCCTGCAATCCTCTCACCTGTTGTTCATGTAAAAGAAACCTCTGGAAGTCCTGCAGGTAGACAGCAGAGGCATCCGGCCTGTCTGTGTTCCTGTCCTCGGATAAAGGGACAGAGGGTAGTTAGAGAAAGGGACATTTTCAAGAAGAGATCCATCTCCACCCTGAGCCCCAGCCACACCGTGCCGAGCACAATATCGGCCCTCACAATCGAAATATAAGAGGCTCGAAGAGGAGCCCCAACACGAGAGACTTAGAGGTCCTGGACAACACTCAAGACCTATAGGGGGTTTGAAGAGCACAGCAGAGTGTGGAGCCCACAGATCAGGAGACCAGAGCAGCAAGGGGCAGGGAGGGAAGGGACACAGAAGGGGCTCGGGGGAGACAGGAGGGTAAGGGAAAGAAAGGGAAAAGAAAAAAACCCATTGGTTTGTCATATTCCCTGAAGCTTCGGGAAGGAAGCCTGAGATTCACTGTCCTCTCTACAGAAACTTCTAGATCTTCATCACACCCCACGGACATGCTGTTCACTCATCTATGCTAGGCTACAAGCTTGGGGTCAGTAACTGCACACAGTGCCCACCCACCCACCCACCCGCCGCCAGAGCAGCTAGACGCCAGCACACAGAGGCCACGAACAGCAGCGACATGCTGGAGGCGTCTCACCCTAGGATGAACACGGAGGAGTCCTTTTTGAATTCATCAAGTATCTGAAATGAGAAACACACACAAAATAAGACTATCAGACAAATCGGCTAATGCCGGTGAGACTTCTGTTTTAAAATTATCAGTGGGACGGAGAGATGGCTCAGGAGTTGGGAGCCCTTGTTGCTCCTGCAGAGGATGCGGGCCCAGTTCCCAGGACCCACATGGCCGCTCACAGCCATCTGTGCATCCAGCTCCAGGGGATCAATACACCCCATGGGCGCCAGGCACACGCATAGTGACATATGTACACGCAGGCAAAATACTTTTACACGTAAAAGGAAATAAATGTAAAAAAATAATAATAAAGAAAAAAATTACTTTTTAAAAAAATTACCAAAGCGATTGTCCTGGTTAGTTTTTTAATAACTTGACACAAGCTAGCGTCATTTGGGAAGAGGGGCCTCGGCTGGAAAAACCACGCCTCCATCACGATTGCCGAAGGCAAGTCTGCAGTGCAGTTTCCTGATTAATAATTGATGTGACAGGCCCGGCTGGCTGTGAGCGGTGACACCCCTGAGCAGGAGTCCTGAGTGCACTCAGCAAACCGGTAAGCAGCACCCCTCCGTGACCGTCAGCTCCCGCCTCCAGGTTCCTGCCCTGTTTGAGTCCCTGCCCTGCCCTCCCTCACTGAAGGAGTGCAGTCTGAGAGTTGTAAGCTATTTTGCCCTTTCCTCCCCAAGTTGCTTTTGGTCGTGGTGTTGTATCACAGCGGTAGAAACGTTACCAAGACAGCATGGATGGGTCAGCACAGGCAAAACCACAAATGCGAGACGGTGCCTAGACGGATCCAGGAGCAGAGATTACACGTGGCGGTGCCCACCTGTAATCCCAGCACTTGGGAGGCTAAGACAGGACAGGAGGATCATGAGTTCAAGACTCAAGTTCAAGTTCAAGCCAGACTACACAGGTAGACCTTGTCTCAAAAAAATAATGGCTAGTCCAGAGAGACGGCTTGACAACCCGAGTTTGATTCCTGGGGTCCACGGGGTGGAAGGGGAGAACTGACTGTCACAAGTTGTTCTCCGGCCTCTACAACCATGCCGTGGCATACATCCTATCCCATCCCATGCCGCACATGAATAAATAAATAAATAAATAAATGTTACTTAAAATGTTTAGAAACAAAGACTGGAGATACAGTGCTTGTTTAGCTGGGTTTGAGACCCAGCATATCACACCCACACACATACACACACACACACCATCAGAGCCAGCCTGCTTTCTGGCATGAATTCAAACCATTGCCCCAAACTCATGCTTTGAAGGCTAGTTTCCCAGCTGGTGATGCAATTCTGGAAGGCCATGGAATGTCTTGGAAGCAGGTTTAGCTCATGGGTGTAAGTCAGGAGGAACCTGGCTATCTCTGCTTCCTGGACCACTGTGAGATGGGGAGTCTCGGTCACATGCACCTCCATGAGCACCGCCAGGCCTTTCCCACTACAGTGGACTGAAACCATGAGCCAAAATCTGCCTTCCCTCCTTGCAGATGCCCAGGCATTGCAGTCCCAGCGACAATGGTAACACACACTGCTGTATTCCCTGTTGTGTGTCAGATCCTTAGCCTTTCAGAGATGACCCTTCTACTGTTCACTCTCAAGAGCAGAAAAAGAACACAGGACCGTGTCAGCTCTTCCCTCATGGCCTCTGGAATGTCAACTGCAAGCGCGATGAGGAGCCAAACAGTGCTTCCCTCCTGGCTTCCACTCACACCAGCTCACTGGCTGAGCACTGTGCATGCACGCACACATATATGTCTACATACAAATATGCACTCACACAAACTCATATATGTGCAGGTAAACACATATGCATACACACTCATATGCACACATCAAGAAACACATATGCACATATGTGTACCTAGACACATATGTGCGTACTCACAGACACACACTCCTTGCCTGTTTCTGGTTAACAGCCTGGCAAACCCTGTCTTTTCTGCCTGGTCAATAGCACTCTGACTGTGCATGAGTGAGAGTTATTCCAGGTGGAGATGGCCCTAAGATCACTGACCTGTGACAGACACAACATAAACCGCTCTCCTTCTAATAACAGACAAGTCCTCTGGCCATCTACAGGCTTGGAGAAGCAGAGGGTCCAGGTGCCTGGGTGTGCTGTTTATTCTGGAAAGAAGTCATGTCTCTCATCATCGGCCTGAAGGTTGGGTCATGCTTTCAAACTCAGAAGCCGGGTCCCCATACCTGTGTTTCCTTTGAGGGGCGGGGCTCCAGGCAGGGCAGGGTCTAATTGGCCTCATTTAGCACTTGGACCACAAGCCAGTCAGGGAAGTATTTCTGGATGAGACTCTGGCCAGATCTAATATAACAAGGAGCCCAGGTGGACCCTGGAGTCTGGGTAACTCCAGACATCTGTGACTCTGTCCACCCCAGGGAGATGTCAGCAAGGTCTGTGTCAACCACAGTACCCTCTTGGGTCTTGCAAACAGCTGTTGGACAAGTCAATTGAATGATGGAGTTTCTCCCATAATGGAGAAACTCACTTTGTCTCACAGCTCAAAGGCTGTGAGCACTGCCAGCTTTGCCTCGGGCCACGGAAGAGGAGGACGACCCCAGCTGGACCAGGGAAGGGGACCGTGCCACACAAGACCCAGAAGACTGGAGACAAGGGACAGTTTTCTGGGGGGCTGAAGGCCAGAGCGCTGACAGTTGTGATTTCTCACTCCTGCTTTGCAGGGGAGAGCTGTAAGTCTCCAGGAGCCCAAGGACAGAGTCACCAGGACAGAAAAGCCAACCAGAGAGTCACTATTAACATCAGCTTGTAGTTTCCCCGCCCCACATCCCCAGCTACCTCAGGCAATAATCCTCTGCATCACTCCGAAATGTTCCACCAAGACATCAGGACATCTCGGGGAACGTGGACCCATCCTTTCCCACACTCAGACCACCCACAAGCTGAATGGGCATCTGCTGGACTTCTTATTGGACACACAGTCCCAGGCCCAATGCCAGGTAGCCTTGCAGGCCCTGTGACTGGCTTTTTCTTCCTAAGTGCTTTGTACTTTTCTTAGAACTTGCTCTAGCCACAGAGGGCATCTCAGGTTGGACCAGGATGAGGCCAAGAAGTAACAACAGCTGGGCAGTGGTGGCACACACCTTTAGTCTCAGCACTAGGGAGGCAGAGGCAGGTGGATCTCTGTGAGTTCGAGGCCAGCTTGGTCTACACAGTGAGTTCTAGGACAGCCAGAGTTACAAAGCGCTTTGGTTTCTTCATCTGAAAATCGGGATGAAACTAAACGTTTCATAGGATTCTGAAAAGGATTAGAATCTGAAGTGCTCAGCCTGTCATGTGACCCACCTAAGGAAATGTCAGCTGTCATCTGTGCTTACATTACTCCCACCTAGCTAGGTGCAGTATTAACGTGTCTTCCTGCTACTACCCAGCCTTCAGAAACATTGAGCCCTGAGAGCTGCAATGCAGGCAGGTGGTTAAACACAGGAAGAATTGGCAAATAAACATTGAAAATCTTTTGGCTACAGATAAGCAAGTACCCATTCCCTAGACTCAGACACGAGGATCAGATCACAGGTCTCCATGACTACTCCACGGACCCTGGAAACCCAACACCCATCCCAGGCGCTCAGGAGCCAGAACAATCTGCTGGCAGTTGAAGGAGGCACTGATCTGGACAGGAGCAGGATGGTTTGGCCAGCCAGTGAAAACCACCAGTGTAGGTTCAAACTCTAAAACCACAGAGTTACAAAATGCAGCAGCCAGACTGGGGTGTTCCACCCGCAATGGTGGTGCTTAGAGCTGCCAGCTCAGAATGTCTCTGCTAGTGAATACAACTTAGGGAGACTGCTGGGCGGGGCTGGAGAGGAGACGACAGCCAGTCCCTTCCACGGCGTGTCACAGGGAATTGTGGACCCAGGAAAGGACAAACCCCAATATGGGTGGGTGGTTTTAAGAAGCCAAAAGTCTGATTTTAAATGGAGGCTGTTAATGTTAAATGCTTAAACCACTGTCCAGACAAGATTGCAGATGCAGACGCAATGTGGTATTCTGAACACCAGGGGGCAACCTTTGGCATGACTGAATATTTCCACGGGGAACTTAGCACATCTGGGGGAGAACATGAAGTCCATAAAACTCAAATCAATTGATGAACATTTCCTTCCCACCCTCCGCTTCTCCCACCCCTTTCTCCTTTCTTCCTCTCTCCCTGTCTTCCTCTCCGTCTAGCTCCCTCCCACCCTCTGTTCTCTCTTTTACAGGTGTACACAATCACACACACATACACACTTTTTGTTTGTTTTGTTTTGTTTTGAGACAGGGTTCCTCTGTTGGAACTCTGGCTGTCCCAGAACTCACTCTGTAGACCAGGCTGGCCTCGAATTCACAGAAATCCACCTGCCTCTGCCTCCTGAGTACTGGGATCAACGGCATGTGCCACCCACCGCCTGGCTTCTGTTTTTCAATATTTTATTGGGTATTCTTTCTGCTGGAGGATTGAATATAAAGCTCTCAGCTACGGCTCCAGTGCCGTGCATGCTGCCATGCTCCCTGCCACGATGATAATGGACTAACCCTCTGAAGCTGGGGGCAAGCCCCCAATTACACCCTTTCTTATAGAAGATTTGTCAGGTCTCTCTCTGCACAGCAATAGAACAGTGACTGAGAAGTTGGTACCAGGAGTGGAGTATCGCTGTGACAGGCCTGACCATGCTTCTTGTCGGAGGAACGTGGAAGACTGCGGGACTTTAGGAAAGTAGTCGATGCTTTAAGCAGGGCTTAATGGGCCATACTAGGAAGTGTAGGAGTGTGGAAGACAGTGGTGCTGAGAGTGATTGATGTATGTAACAGCCCGGCTCAAGAAGTTTCAGAGGGGAAGAATGTTAGTAAGTGGTCTAGAGATCATTCTTGTGATATTTTGGCAAAGCATGTGACTGCTCTTTGCCCTTGTCCTAAAAGAAAAATCTGCCAGGGGCTAAACTGAAGAGTTTTGAATCAATGGCATTGACAGAGGAGATTTCAAGACAGCTTAGTATTACCCGTATGAAGTGGTCATCAGTGGTCACTGTTTTGCAGATCTATAGTGAAAAGGAGCAAGCCAGACAAAGAAAAACACAAAACGTACAGTTTGAGGAGCAAGCCACAAAACATCAGGAAATATAATGGAGCTAAGTCCAGTGCTCAAGGGGATCAAAAGTTTAAAGAAAGCCCCGAGGCTAAATGGAATAAAGGGAGCCGTGACACAGGGTCAAGACCCCACCCAGCTAAGCTTCCAACTTCTCCATTAAAGAAAAGCTTAAGCAGTGAAGGAAACCATCAACAACAGGAAGCTGGGGCAATTGCAATTGTGTTCCAGCACCAGCAAGCAGCAGAACTTGGCAGCTTCGGTGATGTGGTTCTGGCTTTAGAGTCAAGAATACAAGAAAGGGGTTGTGGAGTCTCCCTCTGCAGCTACAGAAAGCCTCTAAGGCTAAGAATATGTTAGAGGTGTCCCTGCATGGAGGAGGCCCAGAGAGGCCACTGTGTTAAGCTATGAAGGTGAAGCCTGGATGGTAGGATACCTGCCAAGGAGAACTGGTAACAGTATGGAAGTAGCCCAAGAAAGGGAAGTATGTTCAGTCAACAAAGCTGAAGGAGTCAGAGATCTGAAGGGCACTTTTGACATCAGACATGGAGACAGAGGATTTGGAGTTTGCCCTGCTGGTTTTAATCTTGATTTGGTCCAGGATTTTTCTCATTATGCTCCCTTTCCTCCCTTCTGGAATGGTAATGTATATTTTGTGCCATTGCGTGTTAGAAGTATGTGGTTTGCTTTTGCTTTTGATTCTACAGGGGGTTACAGTTAAGAGACTGCCTTGAGTCTCAGAGGGGACTTTGAACTTTGAAGCAGTCTTGGGACTGAAAGACCATGGGGAATTTTGAAGTTGGACTGAATACATTTTGCATGATGATGTGGCTGCATGCCTAGGGTGTCTAGGGAGTGGAATGTGCTGGTTTGAATAAATATGGCCCCATTGGCTTATATATTTGCATGCTTGGTCCCCAGGTGTATAACTGTTTGGAAGGATTAGGAGGTGTGGTCTTGTTAGAGTAGGTGTGGCCTCATCGGAGAAAGTGTATAACTGGCGGTAGGCTTTGCCAGGCCCAGGTCTGCTGTCTCTCTGCCTCTATCTGTCTCTCTCTCTCTTTCTCTCTCTCTGCCTGCCACTATGTTCCCCACCATAATGATAATGGACTAATACTCTGAAACTATAGGCAGCCCCCAATTAAATGCTTTTTTTCAAATGTGTTTCCTTGGTCATGGTGTCTCTTCACAGCAACAGAACAGTGACTAAGACACTAGTTGATGATGGACTGCCAAATCCACTGTGAGCGGTGCCATCCCCTAGGCATACAGGCCTGAGCTGTGTAAGGGAAAGCTGAATCAGCCACGGGGAATAAACTACCAAGCAGCTTTCCTCTCCGGCTCCTGCCCTGACCTCAGTGATGGACTGTGACTGAGATGCGCAAGCCAAATAAACTTTTTCTTCCCTATGTTGTTTTTGTTCGTATTGTCTAGCTCAGCAGCAGAGAACCAAACTAGGACACCATGCAAACCTAGAGACCTAAGTTCAATCCCCAGAACCTACTCAAAGATTAAAAGAGAACGGATTGATAAAACATGCAAACTTATGTGGGATGGTTACTTAATTCTGTGCTTCACTCAAAAACACCACTAACAACCTTCCAGATCAAGAGAGACAGATATTTTTACTTCTTAATCAGTGGCAGAGAACTGTCTCCATGGAGGCCACTCAGTAGAGCATAGAATTTACCCAGTGTTAGTTGGGCCTAATAAACAATCCGGTGACATGTGCAAAATGCAATCTTCAGGTCAAAATACAAGTGCATCTTAATTTTAAAATAGCCTGGTGTGTTTATGTAAGAAAAGGAAAAGTCAGAGGTTGGCCCATGGCAGACTGTCTGCTTAGCATGCACAAAGCCCTGGGTCCTATCCTGATCCTATAATCTGGCCGGCCGTGGTAACTCACTCCATAACCCCAGCACTCATGGAAGTTCGAGGTCAGCTTTGCATGGCAAGCTTGACGCCAACCTGGACTACAGAAGATCCTGTCTCAAGAATATCTAAAGTAATAAAAATATAAAACCCCAAGATGGCTATGAATAACTTGCTGAATTCCCTTCCAGAATGATCTAATAGTGCAGTAGTGCAGTGTGCCACACACACACACACACACACACACACACACACACACACACATATATATATTTTTTTCATAGACTCAGAGCTCTGATCAAATTTATGGCCACGAAATTCCCACGAGGAAGGTCAGCACGCCCCATCCCCCAGCTCTTCCCCCATGGCCCCACCATGGTTAAGTCTATTTTGCCAGTCTCCTGAAGTCATCCACCGTCACTGTACTTCCTAGACTCAGTGGAAAGCTGCACACTTCCTGTGAGCTTCTCAACTCCATGCCAGACTCAGAAACACGAGCACAGCCAAGAGCCCTCTTACCGATTTTTGCTGCTCAAACATGAGTTTTTTATAGAAGAGATGGAACTGTTCGAAGCTGAGCTCATCTTTGTGTGCGCCAATTTCCTGTAAGTATAAAAAGCGAAGGTGACCACACACAGCTGGGTGTCCACCTCCCCCTTTCCCTCCCCCTCACAGGTGGGTGTCCACCTCACACCTCCCCCTCACAGGTGGGTGTCCACCTCACACCTCCCCCTCACAGCTGGGTATCCACCTCATACCTCCCCCTCCCCCTCCACAGCTGGGTGTCCACCTCACACCTTCCCTCCCCCTCTGCAGCTGGGTGTCCACAATCGCAAACCCTCTGCTCTTGGAAGCTGGGTGTCCACCTCACACCTCCACCCTCCGCACAGAAACAGAACAGCTGGAGTCAACCCACAATTCCTCTGAATGCCTCTGACTATATATATATATATATGGTGTGTGTGTGGGGGTGTGTGTGTGTGTGTGTTTGGGTGGGAGCTGTGTGCTTGTGCCTATGTGTTTGTGTGCTCATGTTTTGTGTGTGTACACATCTGTGAGAGAGACTGTATATGTGTGTGTGTGACTGTGTGCATGTATGTGTGTAAGTCTGGTTGTGAATATATGTGTGACTGTGTGACTGTGTGACATGTTTGTGTGTAAGTGTGTGTTGTTGGTGACAAGATCCTGAAGGCAGGAGAGAAAGGCGGGCATCGGCGCCTGCGCTAGGCCAGCGCCTCGGCTGCTGCACATGCAGATCCTGGCACACCGGTTGAAAAGCCCCTCCAGAGCAGCTCCCGCTCCCTCTGTCTCTGCAGGAACTTTGTTCACCAACATCGGCAATACAGAAAGGCTGAGAGCCTTTACATACAGGCCTGCGGCTGCCTGGGCCTCTCCCGACCTTACCCATCCCTCTCCGAATAGCAAGCTTTAGGCTGACTGAAGTGTCTAGTAAGCATAGACTGAAGATATGGGCTCTCTCCCTTCTGCACCACCTACGTGCTCCATAAAAACCCACTTCCCTACACAATAAACTGGATCCACACCATGGAGGCGTTTCCCCAGAGTCTGAGCTTCTTGGATTAGTGACTCTGCGCCTTACCTCCTCAGGAACCCCTGTACCCACAAAAACCACTCACAGTGTGTGGCTGTGTGCATGTGTGTGTAGCTGTGACTATGTCACTGTGTGAATATGTGTGTGTAAGAGTGTGTGACTGTGTGACTATGTGTGACTGTATGACTTTGTGCATGTGTGTGTGACTGTGTGCCTGTGTGACTGTATATGTACGAGTGACTGTGTGACTATGTCACTGTGTGCATGTGTGTGTGTAAGTCTGTGTGACTGTGTGACCGTGCGTGTGAAGGCTAAAGGAGAACTTCAGGTGTCGTTCCTCAAGCAGCACCCACCTTTTTGGGGTTTCTGTTTGCTTGTTTTTTGAAACAAGATCTCTCACTGGCCTGAAACATGCCAGGTAAGCCGGGCTGCCTGGCCAGCAGGCCCCAAAGATCGATCTTTCTCTGCCTCTCGAGAACAGGGATTACACATGTATGCCAGCCTTGGCTTGGCGATCTTTTCCATTGCTGCGTGTGCACACATGCATGGTGTGGGCAGGGATGCCACTGTGTGCATGTGGAGGTCAGAGGACAACACTGTACAGTCAGCTCTCTCCTTCCACATTTACGTGGGCTCTGGAGATTGATCCAGGCGGCCGAGCTTGCCTCCGAGCTGTATTGCCAGCCCAATACCTAACTCTTTTTACATGGGTTCTGAGAATTGAACTCAGAACCTCAAGAAATGTACTGACTGAGACATTACCCCATCCCTAAAATAAAAATAAATAAATAAAATGCTTTTAAAAACCTGACTCACTCAATCAAGAGTCAGAGGCCCACCTGAACCAATTGCTTTATGACTTTGGTCAGGTCATGTGAGCCTTTATAGACCCTCAGTTTCTTCATCTGTAAAATGGCATGCCCTCATAGGACCCCTCCGAAGATGACATCTTCAAATGCCTGGCTCTTAACTGCTTGAGAAAGCAAGACTGCAGAGCTGGAGGGAATGGCTCAGCAGTTAATGGCACATACTGCTCTTGCAGAGGACCCAAGTTCAGTCCCCAGCACCCACATCGGGTGGCTCACAAAGACCTGTAACTGCACCTCCCAGGGTTCCTCTGCCTTCACATGCACCTATACACACATGTGCGTACTCACACATACATATAATTTAAAACTGAATGTAAAAGAGAGCAACGCCGAAGAAAGCATAAGAATTAATAACATTTATCTCTTCTCCCTCTCAGTCTCTCATGTCTGCTTTCTGCTATGATGAGCAGAGCACGGAGTGGATGGGCAGGTCCGTGCACAGTCAGCATCAACATGGGTCTGTGTTCCGGGAGCACACTAGTACTCAAAGGTATGAAGTTGTTGGTCCAGGGGGATCCCACGAATGACAGCTGACACCATCACAGCTAGGTGAGCCTCCTGGGGTTGGGGCTGGGGGGACTCCTGGGATCAAGTGTTTCCTGACAGCACCTCTCTGTGGTGGGAGAGAGGAAGCTTCACCACCTCCATCCGTCCTTGCTCTACCTTGCCCCACTGCACCCCATCATTCACAGAGCTGAGAGACTTCGCTGGCTGTCCCACCCACAGCTCCAGTGCAGAAGACCATCATCACCAACATCAGAGATGGGGGAAGGGCAGACAATTGGAAGAATAAGTAGTTGGAAAAAGAGGACAAAACAAAGTCAGGTCTAATAAGTGCATGCTACCGGGGCTAACATAGAAAACGCAGTGGCAGACGTCCCTGGTTCCCTCTGGAAGGCACCTGCCACCGCATCTCACAAAGGACCTTTGTGCTCCCATCACTGAGGTAAGAGGCCTCGGGAAGGTCCAGGGAATCGTGAAAGACAGACAGGCGGGGACAGATCTGCACAGGTATTCCAGGTCACAGTCCAGCAGCATAGTCCACCAGCTCCATCCTCAGCAAGTCAGGAAGGCTCTCCACTAGTCACAGGGCTCCACTGGCTGGTCCGGGAGCCATGCACCTGGGAGCACAGAGTCCCAAGGCCATCGGGGTTTCCTGAGAGAGCACTGCAGTACTTACCACCAGCTTGTCCTTGAGGAATTTGACTCCGCTCACTTTGAAGTTGACCAGGGGCAAGATGGCCTTAAGCTCTCGGAGGCTGATGCTGCAAAGAGGAAGAACTGGATTCCATCAGCCTCAGGGGGCAGAGTGGGAGGGGTCATAGAGCTCGGACAGCACCCACCTCGGCACCCCTCCATGAGAAAACGAATTAGAAACAAGACACTTGGGGACCAGAAGAAAGAGCCAGCCTGATGACGGGGGCTGGCCCCTACCCCTCAGCGATGGTGGTAGACACCTGTCATGTGGGAGATGGCTCTGGAGGCTAGTCCTATAGAAGACGCAATGTGGGCAGAACACTGCGAGTACCAGGCGCCTGAAGAGTATCAAAAACAAACTCATGGAGTTCCAAAGCAAAGTGAACCAGAGAGAGACGGACAGAAAGGCAATGGATACCTGAAAATCCTGCTATGTGCTGGGCAGCTTCCGCCCCCTTCCTCCCCCCCATCCCTCTCTCTCTCTCACACACACACACACAAGCTCTGGCCCCAGGGTTCAGAGTGGATGGAGGCTGTGGCTTAAGTGGGGGTGGGGGGAAGACAGACAGTGCCCGTCTAGACCCAAACCAAATTCCATAGAACACCTGGTAATGGAAATCTCCAGGAGCTGCTTCTGAGCTTCTGGAAGCTTCTAGTGAAGAAAAGAGCAAGCGTCAAAAGGGCCGATGGAAAGGATGAAGGTGGTGCTAATGGGCCTATAGGGGTGGGGCTCTGCTCCCTAAAGTCCAGCTTCACATTCACCAGCCTTCAAAAGCCTCATGAATCAGCCCTTAGGGCCATCTCCACCTCTATCAGGGAAACTGAGGCTCAGAGAGGCCTACTATCTGAGCAATGTTAGACCAGACTCACTGCAGCCCTGGCAACATCCAGGACATGACACGGGAGATGAGGGTACCAGATAGGTAAGAGACCTGGGTCCTTCTGGCCAGAGAGTCAAGCATCCAGCAGAGCTAAAGAGGGTTGCATGGTCAAGAAGGACCCTGCCACAGGCAGAAAATGCACCCCTGTCCCCACAATGTCAACTTGGCCTTTATCATCATCTTCAGGGGAAAGCCGCATGTGTGACCCCACATACTGCAGCAGCCACTGCCAACTTCTTCCCGCTGCTCTGGTCGGGCCCGGCCTGCACTGCACCACCCTCCCCTGCTGCACGAAGAGCACCCAAGGATCCCGTACAGGGCACAGTGTCCTTGTGCTCACAGATAAGCACTAGGGAAAACGGAACTGTTAAACACACAGGGCTGTTTCTTCAAGGGAAGACATATATAACCCGTTTTCCACCCAGAAGGCTGGGAATGGTAAATATCCTGGTGACTATCTGTATGCTATCTGTATGGAGGGCCACACCTGGCTCCCTAGACTCTTACGTTTATTTCAGTCATCCTCCCCAGACCCTTATCTTGAATATTGTTTCTCAATCTATAAAACCCAGCTTTAATAAAGGAGTCACATGTACTCTACATAGAAGTTTCAATGTAGTCACACCTTAAGCTTTATTGTGCACACAAGACTGAGTCACTTATCACCAGGAATCTTTCTCACAAATTGTGCTGTGCTTACACATGCCTAAAATAAACTGCCCGGTGTCAGACTCTTGAAGTTTGATCCAACACCAGCTACTGAGTCATGTTGAACTGGACTTCCTTCTTGCCTAATGCAGATCAACACTGTGTTGGCCCTGATGTTTGCAGAGACTCCCCACAGACTTCCACCACTGGACACCCCTGTGGGTCAAGAGAGCTGACTGTGCAGAGAAGCCAGCAGACTACAGAAGGTGCCTCACAGGGTAAGTGACACAACCTCTAGCCAGGGCAGGATGAAGATACAGAAGCAGCAGGTGCCACATGGCAAGACACAGGAGAGAAAGATGAAGAACTGTGGGGGTAAACGGAGAGAAGTCAGAGGCCCTCTGGAGACCAGGCTGCACCAGTAAAGGAAATATTCACATCTGGAAACTGAGAATAGGAAAGAGGGGACCCAAGGCCAACGCAGCTGCTTAGGGGTGACTAACAGGGCAGGTCCAGGAGGCATGGGCACCTGGGACACTGATCTCATGTACCCCAACCTGAAACCCATCCAAAGGCCCCATTTTAGACAACAGAAGCAGGGGACCAAAGGGCTGTTTCAGATTCTTCATGCTAGGAACAACTGAACCCCATCCCAGAATTCTCTCCTTACTCCTACCTCCAGGAACACACACACCCAACCTGAGTACTCCTAGGCAGCTAGAGGGGAGGAAGCCAGCTGCTCTTGGCTGTACCCTCATCTCCTGCCATACCCCATGAGATGGAAAGGATGCCTTACTAACAGACTCACCCTATGCCAGTCCCCAGCATCAGCTTCCTGGACACAAGCCAGTAACTCAGAGCTCGTCCTAGGGCTCAACTGGAAACCAGAATGATCTCTTTGGGGAGCAACTTCCCCCAGGAGGCAGCTGACACCTGCTCATCCATGCAGACATCATCAGATCACCACAGAGCCTAGCTGGGTCCTGGGATTCTTCACTACACCCTGGGCAGCCATCACCAGAAGAGCCCCTGAAACCTGTCTGCCACCCATGTGCTAAATAATGATGACAATGAAATTTAATGTGCAATAATTCCTGAAAGCCAGGTCCTGTCGGGGCACTTTCCCATGTGACTTCACTGAATTCCACAAACCAGCATCCAACCTGGATACAAGGTGGAGGGCGACACTGGGAGGACTGGCGCCCCCTAGCGGTGGGTGATACTGACCTTGGCTCTAGGCTTCCCGTAAAGGCCTCGCCTTCCCAGAATCCCCTTGTTTCCCCAAGAGATTTATTGAGCCAATCCAATGTTCAGACCCTGACCAATCAGAGAGATCCTCTAGCCACCACCTGTTTCCTTTAAAAGGCCCACTCCGCTGCATTTGGTTGTCACCATTTTGAAAAGTAGCTGACCCCTGCATGTAGGATAGCTCTGCAGAATAAAAGTGCCCTTACTTTTTACATTCTCGGTGGTCTCGGTGGCCTTTGTGGGGTGATTCTCAAAACCAACAACATCATGGCTCTTTATAGACAGGGAAACTGAGGAAGAATAATCAATTACCCCAAATACCACATAAGCAGCATTATTGCTTCTGTTGTATTTTGAGACAGGTTCTCACCATGTAGTCCTCAGCATCCTGAGGGCGAGGATGATAGATGTGTACCGCCAAACCTGGCTAACCTCACAGAACTCTCTAGAGTGATGCATGCGTTCTATTATCTGCACCGGTCAGCACACCAGCAGCCAACCACATACAGCTACTGTGATGGAAGAACTGAGCCATCCACTGTACCTGTCGCTAATCAAATGGCCCATGTACTCAGCCACTCCTTCATTCAGTGTACAGCTGAAGGGCTGTGATTCTTGAAGCTGTTTGGGAGCCAGAAGCCAAGTCCCAAAGATTAGTGAAAATGCAAATTCTATGGGTCTGGACTACCCCACATCTGAAGTTCTGGAGAGAAGACAGCAGAGTAGGTCACAATACTTTCAGGGATTAAGAATTCCTCCCTCTTGGAGACTTAGTTCTAAACCCTGGGTTACATAGTTGAAACACTGTCTCAAAAGGGGGCCTAGTACTGGAGCAACCGTTCCATTGGCTGCTCTTCCAGAGGACCTGGGTTCCATTCCCTGAACCCACACAGCAGCTCACAGCCATCTCTAACTCCAGTTCCAGGGGAAGGGGATCCTACCTGGTCTCCTTGGGCACCAGATACACACACAGTGCACACACATACATGCAAACAAAACACTCATACACATAAAATAATAAACCTTTTAAAAATAAATCCCGCTGGGCAGTGGTGGCACACGCCTTTAATCCCAGCACTCAGGAGGCAGAGCCAGAGGCAGATGGATCTCTGAGTTCAAGTCCCGCCTGATCTACAGAGTGAGAGTCAAGACAGCCAGAGTTACAACAGAGAAACCCTGTCAGGAATAAATTATATATATGTATATATATCCCATACCCAAAATGATGGCTCAGGTGTGGCCTCAACCATTAACCACATGAAACCCATTTGCATCAAGTGAGCTCTCCCTGCCTCCCACCTGCAGCTCCTCCCCTCCCGCACTCCTGCAGACCCAACAGTCTTCCTTAGGTCCCTGCAGAGCTGAAGAAGGAAGACTGCTCTGCTTATTATGCAAATTCAGTGGTCGGACCCAGAGGGCAAGAATGGAGGGAAGCAGAGGGAGTGTTGATAAGGGTGAGGAAAAAAATGGCTGCTGAGGGACTGGGTGAAGAGACCGCCTTATGGAAAGCCGCACCGGAGTTCCTCAGAACATCACCCAGTCCTGCTGCAGCGTGTAAAGCAGGGACCCCGCAGGTGTTCCTACCCATGTGTGTACCATTAGTCCCTATGGCAGGAGAAGCCCAAGAATGGACAAACTGTGGAATTTTATTCAGTCTCCAAAAAAGAAGGCAGGGCTGGGCGGTGATGGTGCACACCTTTGATCCCAGCGTTCCGGAGGCAAAGAGAGGCAGATCTCTGTGAGTTCAAGGCCAGCCTGGTCTACAGAGTGAGTTTCAGGACAGCCAGAGTTACAACAGAGAAACCCTATCTCAGAGGGAAAAAAAATTACAAAAAAGGAGGAGGAGGAAGAGGAGGAAGAGGAGGAGGAGGAGGAGGAGGAGGCGGCAACTCTGCTACTCCAGAGATTGAGGCAAGAGGATCTCAAGTTCAAGGCTTGCTACCTAGACAACCATGTGAGACCCTGTCTCAAAAGACAAAGTAAAAAGGCTGCAAATTCAGGGTTTTGTGCTCAACAGTAGAGTGCTTGCCCACAGCGTGAATAAACCTTGAAGATCTTACTCCAAGTGAAATCAGCAAGGAGCCATGGGTTACAGTTCCGTTTATCTGAGGCGCCCAAGGTGCCAAAATAGTGCAGAGCAGTGACTCCCAGGAGCCGGGGAGGGAGGGGCCGGGGAGTGGGAGTTTAATGAGGACCGCGTCAATGAGATGGAACTCACTGTTAGGTCTGGAGATGAAACTTGGCAACAGTTGCACAACTCAGAACACAATTAACCCCACAGAACTATGTGCTTAAATTTCACTTAAAGGTAAGTGTGATGCTATTCAAGACTTGCCATCATTTTAATTTTTTTAATTGCAACATTATTGGCTAGGGTAAAGAAAGACTTCTGCACTAAAAATCTAATCTTTTTAAAAAGAAGCAGAGAGAGGTAACACGCCTTCAAACAGTGGCGCTATCCTCAACATGCTGGGTTGCTTTGGGAGAGTGACTTCCTTCTTGGGGCCTCAGTGTCTTCCCGTGTAAGATGGGTGCCTAGCTCAATGGTTAGCTGGGAGCATTTGGTTAGGTATGTGATGGGCTTTACACAGTGGCTGTTGCCAAGCCAGTTAGCCACAAAAACCAGCTGCTACCATTTTGCCCCAGAAGAAGTTGAAAAGCTGGACAAAGCTTGAGCCAAGGAAAACACCTGGGGTTTGGGCTCTGCCCGAGCTAGGCCAGTCCATTCTTGCCCTTGGCATCCTCTGGGTTTTCCTCCGGGAAACAGGCTTAGTCAGTGGCTGCGGGTGACAGGAAAGGGAGGGAGACTAGGCTGCCCTTTCTGCTCTTTCTAGGGCACTTTGGTCAAAGTTCCTTTTGAAATCTCCCCAGAGCCTCCTGGAGAAGGTGGAACTTTCCGATTCTTGGTTTGACAAGCAGCAGGGCCTGCCAGGAGTGAGCTGAGAGAGGAGATGGATGGAGGCACAGCCAGGGACCGCCGTGCCAGGGACCACTGCACCAGGGATAACCATGCTAGGGATCACCGTGCCAGGGACTGACACGCAGGGACCACTGCCAGAAACCGGTTCCCTCTCAGCTGGTGGGAAGACGGGTTTATAGGCAGGATTTGAATAATCCATCCCTAGCAAGGGACAAGCTTCCATCTCATCCATCTCTTCTATAAGAGACAGAAGCAGACAACTCCACCACCATGGGGGCAGAGGTGACCAGAGTGGCCCCCTGTGTCACCCTGACATTCTTCACAATGAGCTACAATCTCAGAGAAGACATCAGTATGTAAAACTCCACGACACTCCACTAGCTCCACCCCGAGGACACCAGAGGGCAGCTGGGTGCAGGTGCAGGCGATGACTGGGAGCGAGAGGCAGAGGAGAGAGGCCTCTCTCACAAATGCAGCAGCTGGGTACACAGAAAGGAACAAGAGATGGATGGAAATGCTCGACACCAAGTCACCTTCATGACGCAGGGACAAAGCGGGGGCGCGGTGTCCTTTAAGTCTACCTCGAATATGAAAGCCAAAAAGAAAAGAAGAGAAGGAATTTATTTATTTTTGTTTGTTTGTTTGAGATAGGCCTCTCGAGGCCCTTGCTGGCTTCACTCTCCTTGGAGCAGCTGATGACTGTGAATTTCTGAGCGGCCCGCTTCAGCCTCCTGAGTGCGAGGATGACAGACACACCTCACCTCCTCCCCCGTCCCCACCCCACCTGCACCCCACCCCACCCCCCAGGGCTGGGATGGAAGTCAGGGTTCCATGCATTCTACTCTACCGACTAAGCCATATTCCAATCTCAAAACAAACTTTGCTTTTGTAACAAAAGGTCAATGTGAGACTGAAATGAAGCAAGGATTATCAAGGGTTAACACTGCCCGGTGGTGGCTAAGTTCTTCACAGCTCCACGAAGAGGGGTTTGTGAGGGTTTGGGGTTTGTTGTTGTTTGTTTTGGGGGGGTCTTTTTTGTAGATTTAGTTATTTGATTTTACATTTATAAGTGTTTTGCTTGCATGTATGTATATGCACGGTGCCTGGGAAGGTCAAAAGAGGGCATTGGATCCCTTGGAACTAGAGTTATGAATGGTCATGAACCCTTATGTGGGTGGTGAGACTCAAACCCAGGTCCTCTGCAAGAGCAAAGATTGTTCTTCACTGTGGAGCCATCTCTCCAGTCCCACGGTGGGTTTTATTACTTCATTATTAATCAGAACAAAGAAATGAACAAAAGAGTGGTCAGTCACCAATACAGAAAGAAATGCAAATTTAAACAAAGGATAGTGTAGCCTTCGGACTAACAAAGGACAAAGTCCCATGCGGGCATGTGGGCGTGCCGGCATGCATGCAGCAGAGAGAGGTAAAGGTGCCCTCAGGACCACAGCTAGAAATCTGTCTTGACACCACCTCTGCCTCCACACACTGGGTGGCTGGCATCCCATAGCTAAGGATTTCCCCAGATCACATGCACGGTGCCCAAGTTCACATGAGGGAACTCTGAGGTTTTCCTAGCAGTATCTTTCACAAATTTAGCATGAAATCAGAAGACACTATATAGCCACCAATAGGGAAATTCTTCCCAAGTTACCACTGCCTTCACCTAAGGAAAATCCCAAGCTGAATATCTGTTAAAGAATAAAAGAAAGAAAAAGACCTGGGGGTGCAGGTCTCTCAGCCCAGCTACTCAGGGAAATGAGGCAGGAAGACTGAAAGTTCAAAGCCAGCCAGGGCTACAGAGAGAGTTTGACCCAGCCAGGACAACATAGTGTGATTCCGTCTCAAAATAAAAAGTAAAAGAAGGCTAGAGACATTACCTAGTGGTAGAACACTTGCCTAGAATCCACCAGTGAGGGGCTGGGGTCACTGCTCAGTGGTAGAGCAATTGCTTAGCATGCAGGAGTCCTTAGGTTCAATCCCAAGTACAGAAAGAGGGAAAGGGGAGGAGAAGGAGGAGAGGAAGGGGAGCGAGGGAAGGGAGGGAATACAATACAGTATCTGACACACAGCCCCACGTGACGCATCCTATCCACCAGGGACTGTGAAACACACTGAAGGGCACCTTGTTACCATGTCTTTCCCCTCATCCCTGCCCAGCGTCACGCCACTGTCACTGAACAAAGCCTGCCCCTTAGTCTCTCCCATCATACACTGCAGGCACTATGGTCCCAATGTTTCACAGGGCCCCAGTGCCCACAGCAGAGGCAGAGATGTTGTCTCTGCAGCTGCACCGGAACTCTCCACGGGAAGCTTTGCCCACCACCGACCCCAGAACCTGAGAGCCTTTCCATCACAGGACATGTACCCACACGCTCCCCCAGACCTCAAACAAGCAAGTATCGGAGTTCAAAGAAAACTGCCAAGCCGTCAACGGCCCTTACCTGTTTCTTCTGGTTTGATCTACTGAATAAATCTGCTTTCTCAGCCAACTGCAAAGAGATTTGAGGCCAAAAAGAGAAAGAAGTCAGAAATCACGGCAAGACCAAGGATGTCTGGAGAACGACGAGGAAGTCACCGAAATGAGAAGGGGATCCCAACCTCCTCCTCAAGGCAGTTTGGAAACCGCCATCCCCCCCTCTGTGGCTGGAGACCCCTGTCTGAGCCCGGAGGGCCCGTCCATGAGATAAAGTAGGGTCTCCACAAAGGACACGTCCCTACCACTAACTCCCAAACAGCTGATGAGAAAGGAGGTGCGGGGGAAGGTTTCGGTTCAGGGGGAACGTGACCCGGCCCTGATGCTATGCACACATGTCACATTGAAAGCAGTCCTCAGAGGCCTCCGCTCACCATCGCAGGGTGGCCACCTCTGGACTCAAGCTTCAGTTCACTTCATCCATCATTAAATCCTCTCAGGAGAAATACCTACCCTTCACATGCATGCGCGAACAGACCCCCACACAGATGCCTACACACATGTACGTATGAACATCTGCACACAACAAGGAGACAGATACATATGTACAGGAATGCACACACGCCCTGTGAACACATGCACAGATACACAAATATATACACATGTACATATAAGTAAATACACAAGCATGCACATGCACAATAGGCATATAGAAGAATATGCGTGATCAGATTTTGTATGCACGCAGATAGACACAGAAAGAGTCATACACACATACATGTGCACACATACACCAGTGGGTGTTCCCACCTCAGCTGCAGTTCCTGCCTGTTCACACCTCAGGCCAGGGCTAAACACTAGGGAGAGACGCTCTTATCTGGAACACTGGGGAGTCCTCAGCCACTATCAGGTGCTGCTGCATGCGGGGCACTGGTGAGCTCAAGGACTCAGTGTTTCATTTTCTCCCCTTGGTCTATATTCCCGAAGGCCCCAGAACAAACGAGGGAAGGAGCCGTGAAGGTGTGTACCTCTCAATCATGGTGGGAGTAGACGCACTCATCGCTTCCTGATGTAGGATCTTCAAGCCCGAGAGCCACCTCACTGCATCCTCCTTCGAGTCAGCTGTAAATAGATGGGAGAGAGGGCGTGTGAACTCCTGAGTGTGAACACAGATGGGAGAGAGGGAGTGTGAACTCCTGGGTGTGAACACAGATAGGAGAGAGGGGGTGTGGACTCCTGGGTGTGAACACAGATGGGAGAGAGGGGCTGTGAACTCCTGGGTGTGAACACAGATGGGAGAGAGGGAGTGTGAACTCCTGGGTGTGAACACAGATGGGGAGGTGTGAACTCCCGAGTGTGAATCCCTGGGTGTGAACACAGATGGAAGATAGGGAGTGTGAATTCCTGGGTGTGAACTCCTATGTGTGAACACAGATAGGAGAGAGGGAGTGTGAATTCCTGGGTGGGAACACAGATGGGAGCGAGAGGGTGAATTCCTGGATGTGAACACAGATGAGAGAGAGGGTGTGTGAACCCCTGGGTGACCTTTGTTTGTTTCTGCTGGACTCCAGGACCTTGAGAATGGTGGCTCTACCACTGAGCTATATCCCCAGCTCACTCTTCAGCTTTTTGAGGGACACACCACCAAGACAGCCAGAAATCCCATCTCCAGATATGTAAGTCTGTATGTTCTCACATGTGTGGACATGCATGTACATGTGTTGTGTGTATATATGTGTTTGCTATGTCATGTGTATGTGCATGTGTGTAGCATGTGCATGTACTACATGCATGTGTGTGTGTGCTGTATGCATGTGCATGCACTGCATGCATGCATATATATGCTGTGTATGTATATCCATATGTGTTATGTACATTCTTGTCTATGTGTTTACGTACTACATGTGCTTGTGCATGTATGGTATGTACATGTGTGTGTGCTATGTGCGTGTGTTACGTACATGTTTTCTGTGTTCATGAGTATGTACTGTGTACATGTGTGTGTGCTGTGTTTATGCATACATGTGTTGTGTGTATATGTGCGTGCATGTGTTGCTGTGTGAGGCATGTGTGTGTGTACTATGTGCATGTGTGAAAATATGTGCTGTGTGCATGCATGTATATGTATGCTATATACATGTATGTACACGTATATGTATGTGCTATGTGTATGTATTGCTGTGTACATACATGGATGCACATGCATTCATATTTGTGCTATATGTATACATGTGAGTATCATGTGCATGCATATACATATATGCTACGTACATGTATGCACGTGCATGTATTTGTGTTGCACATATATATGTGTGCTGTGTGCATGCATCCATGTGTGCTATATACATGCGTGACATGCACATGTGTGTGTACTCTGTGCCTGCATATTCACCCAAGGTCTCAGGACAGTCCATTCAAATCAGGGTTTGCTGTGCAGCAACTGCTGAAGGAAAGCAAGTGACATTTTGCCCAGCAGAGCCTAGCCTGCAGCGACTACACTAACCACCTTACTCAACACTCAGCTTGAGCCAGGCAGACACATAGCGAAGTCCTATCAACGTCCCAAGGAGAAAGCATCACTCTCCCCAGTTCACAGCCGAGCAAATTGCTGCTCAGAAAGGTTAAATGCCATGCCCAAAGACACACGGCTAGAAAGCAATAGGATGCCCAGAACATGCATTAGTATCTTCCACCAGAGAGCTTCTTCAGAAGGAAAAGGAGGCCCAGGGTGGGAAATGTGCAGACAAATGTGCACCCACTTGCCAAGCTGAGAGTGCTGAGGACGAACTGGGTGCCGTAGAAGATGGTGAAGCAGCAGTCTCCCTTCTGGCGGACTGCCTTGGCTCGTTCAAAGTCCTTGGAGTTCTTCCCTGGACGGATTTCCTTTATTTCCATGATGTCCACTGAAAGGAAGCAAACACAAGCCATCAGAATCCCCAGTTCACTGAGCAAGAGGGTGCAGCCACGTCCTGCAGCCCAGCCACCCCAGTGCTCTGTCCCCAGAAGACACATGTGAGCCCTTCTCTGAGCTGGTCCCATCCAAGCTCAGGGCCCACTCCTCCTGAGTGTGGACAGGGAACCAAAGGCCACCAGGCATCTGCTGCCCCCAATCAGCCCAGGAGGACGAAGGGTGCTATGGTGTTAACATTAAATGTACTCCAGCACACGTGTCAGAAGCTTGGACCTGACACTGGAAACAGTGATCAGAAGTGGGGACATGATCCGGGCGGTGGTGGTGCACGCCTTTAATCCCAGCTCTCGGGAGGCTGAGGCAGGTTGATCTCTGTGAGTTTGAGGCCAGCCTGGTCTACAAATTGAGTTCCAGGACAGTCAGGGTTACAGCAGAGAAACCCTGTCTCGAAAAAAACCAAAAAAGGCGGAGGAGGAGAAGGGGAGAGGGAGAGGAGAGAGGGAGGGGTGAAAGAGGGAAGAGGAAGAAGTGGGGCCCTGAGGATTGCCTGGATCAGAGTCCTGACCTCCTGGATGAACTAATCCACTGACAGTTAGAGCCTGTTGGGCCATTAGGAGTATTAAATAGGAGGTGGAGCCTAGCTGGAGGAAGTCATTCCTCCACCCTCTTCCTCTCTCTCTCCCCTCTCCCACTTCCTGGTCACCATGAGATGAGCTTCCATGCTTCACCACAGCCCAGAGACAATAGAGTCAAGCAGCCATGGGCTGACCCAAAATCAAAGATCAAAACCAAAGCCCCTTTCCTTCTTCGAGCCCGTCACCTTGGTATTTTTTTGTTGCAACAATGGAAAGCTGGTTGACACAAAGGCTTTAGGGCTTCCCCCCTTCAAGACAGACACATCAGACAGAGCTTTGAGATCTGCCGATGGAACCGAGGTTGACGGAAGAGACACAGGATACGCTGTCACAGACGCAGATGGATGGATCTCACGGGTCACCTCTCTGGATGGTGCTATGAGCACCTGTCCCAGTGACTAATTTTGATTGTGATCCGCTTTTCCCTTGAGCCCCAACAGCCCCAAATGTGATCTGCCTCAACCGAAGCAAGGAAAAAAAAGTGGGAGCACCCAATAGCCGCTTCCGGATGCAAAGGCTATAAGACCCAGATTAACAGGATGCCCACTGAGACACACTGTCATTTCAAAATGACATCGAAGCTGCATCCGTGTTCATCCAAACAAGACCTGCATAATGACATCACTGGTTGACATGCCAATGTGGATGGGGTAAACTTCACAAGACCCCACCCCTAGATGAAGAGCTACAGGCAATCAATGGCTTCTGAGAATGAGTTTTCTCCAGGGAAGAGCCCCCTATGGGTTATCCAGCCTCAAGTGGTCAGCCCTAAACATGTTACACACAAGCAACGCTAAATGAACTCAGCAGGTTATAGATTGTAGATACTGATAAATTGATATAAGATGTACTTATTTGGTATCTGACCCCATATCCTGGGACACAATTCCTAAAACTCATAGCATCTCCAAACTGGTGTCTTTCCTATGATCAGGCACTCTTGAAAGAGTTTCAGGATGGGAGCTGGTTGCCAGAGTACCAGGTGACATCAGCATCTAAACCTTCAGCCCTGCCCTCACCCCTCAGGGAGCAAGGCCGGACTGAAGGTAGAGTTATCACCAATGGGCAATGGTTTAATGCACTGCGCTTATATAACAAAGTTTCCTTATGAACCCAATAAGACAGAATAGAGTGCTTCCTGGCTAATGAATGTGCAGAAGTTACTGGAGGGGTTTAAATGGCCAAGCTATGTGGGGTGGAGTCCAGACGGGACTCTCCACATACATCCTGCCCTGTGCAACTCTTCTATCTAGCCATCCACCCTCCTCCTCTGTAATGGTCTGTACAGCAGTGGTTCTCAACCTTCCTGATGCTGCGACTCTTTTATGGTGACCCCCAACCATAAAATTATTTTTGTTGCTACTTCATAACTGCAATTTTGCTGCTGTTATGAATCCTAATGTAAATATCTGATATGCAAATGGTCTCAGGCGACCCCTGTGAAAGGGTTGTTTGACACTCAAAGGGGTTGAGACCCACAGGTTGAGAACCGCTGCTTTACCGTAAACCAGGGAAGATGAGGGTTTCCCTGAGTCCCATGAGCCATTCTACCAAATTCGCCAAGCCCAAGGAGGTGGCTGTGAGGCTCTCAATCTGTAGTTGATCAACAAGAAGCAAAGGGTCCGATCTGGGATGGTAAAGTGGGGGAGGCTCCATGGGATGGTACCCCAGCCCATGAGATCTGACAGACTATCTTCAAAGAACAGCCAGGACTGGACTGAATCAGGGGACACCCAGCCGGTGCTGCTTGCTTGGTTTATAAAAGAGGATACTGGTGGTGGCAGAGGGAGAGGGAGAGGAGGAGCAGAAAGAAGAATGGGGGAGAGAGGGGAAGAGACAGAGACAGAGACAGAGAATCTTTATAACACACATACCAGAAACGGCCATCCACATCAAGGGACCAGTGCACTGACTGGGCTGCAATATCCTCACAGATATGCACAATTTTCAGAACATTCTTGTGACACAAAGAGAAACTTGGACCCTTCCCCTGTCACCCCCACCCTCCCCCACCCCCACAGTAGCCCGACTAGTAGCAACCACTAATCTACACGTGATCTCTACAGAGTCACCAATTCTGGACATTTTGTATAAATGATATAAATAGAATCAAGTAACATGGTCACCGGTCTGGATTCTTTCCCTCCGTGTGACCTTTGCAAGGTCAGCCTGTGCTAAAGCATGGGTGAGCGTCCCAGTCACGGTTATGGATGACACCACTGCAGCATGCTGTATACCTCATCTTCTCTTCCCACTCATCACCCACTGGTGAACACTTGGTTCTGGTGACAGGACTGCTCTGAAGAGTCTTGGGTAAGTGCTCGTTTGGAAACCTGTGTTGGATTCTCTTGAGGAGATCACAGGCTAGAAACCAGTTCTCCATCCAACACATCCTTAGGGATGCTGGGATGGAAAAGGACTTCAGAGCCCTGCCAACCTCATCACCTACAGGTTGGAGGCCACCTCCCAGGCCTCAGTGATGGATGTGTGGCCAAGCCCTTCGCATCCGTGGCTGACGTTTCTCAGACTTATGGATGAGCAGCAGGTGAAGCCCGTGGGTAGCTGAGGGCTTCCTTCTGCCCAGTCATCATCCTTCAGTGACCAAGGGCCCCCAGGAAAATGGAAGATCCCTCACCAGCTGTGGGGGTGTGATGTGAAGACATGTCCATCTGCAATGCTAAGAAGCTGCTGGGACATCTTTAGTGGCGTGCCCAGCAAGAATCCTGCCATTGACAGGCACATCTCACAGAGTGATGATCCTGCCACCTCAGGCACTGAGCACCACAGGCACCAATCTGACCTAAGACTGGGATAAGTTCCTAGGGTTGGGGAGACATGCTGCACATTCCTGGGGTCATCCAACTCCAGGACATGGTGGTATTCGGGCTGAGGTACTCTAAGGCAGCCAGCAACCTCCCCATCAGAGCAAGTGGCTTAAGGAAGTGATTTCACTTTGCCTGCCTCTGTTTCCCCACATATAGGAGGAATAACATTACTTGGACACAGGATTTTAGTGAGGATGGAGTGAATGTGTCTGTAAGTGTATAAGTGGTCTTGACTCAGACAGCATCCAACCATCTTCAGGGGATGGTTAGGGGAGTTGAGATAGGATCTTGATATATAATCCAGACTGGCCTCAAGCTCACAAACCCCCTGCCTCAGCCTCCCAAATATTGAGATTACTGGTATGTGTCTATACCTAACAGCACCTAGTTTAACAAAAGTGTAGAAACTTATATGTATGTGTTACCTATTCATTCTTAAATTATTAACACAATTGGACAATAGACAGGAGTCATAAAAATTAAATGACACCGTGTAGGGCCAGCAAGATGGCTCAGTGGATCCAGTGGGTAAAGGCAGTTAACAACCTGATTTCAATCCCCAGAACCTACACAATGGCAGAAGAGAACTGACTACTACAAGTTGTCCTCTGACCTCTAAGCTGACCAAACTTTAAGTTCTCATTATCTGAATAGCCACACCAACACCTGCCCAAAAATGCACCGCCCAGGCCTCGGATCCCCCGTAGGAGGTTCAAGTGCAGGCACCAATACAAACAGCGAGGGCGTGCATCAGTCAGCAGCAAGAGAGAAACACACCCACTGCTCTCCATGTGGGAAACCATCACGTATCAAGCCTAGTGCCCCACTCTGTGGGGTCCCTTCTGACTCCTAATAAGCCTGGGTCTAACAAGGCTGCCCTTGAGTTCGTGTTTTAACAGATTATTTCATTACTGATTCCATGACAGCACAAAGTAGACACAGCATAGAAGAAAATGGTAACTCAGAACCACTACTGTACTCTGTGTGTGTGTGTGTGTGTGATATGCATATATGTATATGTTCGTGATCATGTGAAACAAAGTGCTCTTGTGAATGAATATGGTGCACATAAAGGCCAGAGGTCAACCCTGTGGACCTTCTTCCCTTGCTCTCCATCTTTCTTTTCCAACATTTATTTATCTATCTGTGTATCTATGTATAAGTTATGTATGTACATGTCTATTTAGTGTGTGTGTGTGTGTGTGTGTGTGTGAGAGAGAGAGAGAGAGAGAGAGAGAGAATGAGAGAGAGAGAGAGCATACATGTAAAAATCTAAGGATAACCTGTGAGAATCAGTTATCTCCTCCCTCATGTGAGTCCCAGGGATTGAATTCAGGTTGTCAGGCTTGGGGGCAGACGCCTTCATCATCTGAGCCATCCCTCTAGCTCTCCACTTTATTTTTGAAATTTATTTTTATTTTTATGTATGTCTGTGCACTACATGCATGCAGTACCCATGGAGGCCAGAAGAGGGCACTGGATTCCCCTGAACTTGGATTTCAAGGTGGTTAGGAGCCACCATGTGGGTGCCAGGATCCCAACTCAGGTCCACTTCAAGAGCAGCCAGTGCTCTTAGCCACTCAGCCCTCTCTTCGGAACCTGAGGCTCACCAATTCAGCTAGAATGGCAGGCCAGTCAGCCCCGAGGATCAGCCTGTCTCTGTCCTTCTAGCACTGGGGTTACAGGTATATATCACTGTGCTCGGATTTTACATGAGTACTGGGGATCCAAACTTAGGTCCTCATGCTTACCCAGCAAGCACATCCTGAATGAGCCATCTCTTGGTCCTTCCTACATTGTGTTTGCACACGCTGCATTGGACCACTGCAGCTGTAATGAAACACCTCACATACACAGCCTAGGGAAGAACCTGGCTCCCGTTTTCAGGTTTTACTCCCTCAGGATGGGCATTGTAGTTGTTAGGCTGCTGTGGGGGCTCACCAAGGAGGCAAATTCATGGATGCAAGCCCTGCCAGACCTCAGCAGAGGGAACCACCACCATGAGCAGTGCCATACTCACAGTGGAACCCCAAGTGTCTGAGCCCAGGCGTTTTATTGATTCAGAACTGCTTAGGTGTTCTACTGATACCATGTGCAGATCATAAGCAATCAAACATCCCCCCCCCCACAGAAATCCAACATCTGCACACAATACAAAATGCCTAAGCCTGTGAATTTCTTTTTCCAACAGTGCACAAAAACAATTATTTTAAACACAACTGAAAATTAACTTCCACAACAAGGGATGGCATGTCAGAGCAGAGTTTAGCCAGGAGACGGGGGGTGAGGGAAAGAGAGACACACAGACAAGAGTCCCAGGCAAGATACAATTCCCAAGGGTACATCTCAGTAACGGTCTAGCTAAGTGCCACCTCCTAGCATTTCTAGAACCTTCCAGAAGAAACCACCAACTGGAAACCAAGCCTTCAATACATGAGTCTAGGGGGAAGGGCACTTCCATCCAAATGCCCAGCAATAAGGTCACTACGGCATGAAATAATTTGGTACTCTTTGAGGTAGATGCTCTCTAATTGTGGCGGGAAATGGAGTATCTAAAATAGTCAGCTGCGTGCTAAGCAAGGCCAAGGAAACCGCTTGGGGTCTTCACACAGAGTGACGGCCCCACAGCCTTCGCATCACGAATACGGCAGACTACACCGCTAGCCCCACAAAGCTGCCGTCCTCCGCGTTCTCAGAACTGTATTAGAGTCAGGCGTGGCTCAGTCGGTCACGTGCTCGCTATGCAAGCATGAGGACCGGAGTTCAAATGCCCAGCACCCACGTAAAAGCTGGGTGTGGCCATATGCCTCTGTAATGCTGGCACTGGGGGTTACAGACAGGCAGGTCCCCGGAGCTCAGTGGCCAGGCAACCTAGCCAAAACAGGTTTAGAGAGAGACCCTGTCTCAGAAACATAAGCAAACAAGATGGAGAGCAATAGGGTCAAAAACCGATGCTGATATCTGGCCTTATACAGGCATGCACACACAAACACACGCACATGCATGCATGCACACACATGTGCCCTACACACACACAAAATTTATTCAATTCAGCCGAGGAGAAACAGCTATATTTGCACATGAAACAGCAGAGCACATGCCATGTGGTTTCCCCCGGTTCCCTGATAACAGATATCACTAATGGGAAAAATGCGGGGCAGGATGGTTAGGGTCTCTGTCTGTACCGGTGGGGATTTCTGCCAAGGGCGCACAGTTAGTAAAACAACCACCTGTCTTTGCAAAGCGGGCTAAGGGTAGCCGAGCTCAGACCATGTGCTCTCATGTGGTAGGGCTCCGGGCTGGGCTTCCTGCTTGAAGAACTGAGATAACAGCCACAAATGAGGCCTGGTCTTTACATGTCCCGCCCCTTCCCGGCATCGCCTTGGGTCTTCCCCTGGTCCAGATACCCTCCCACCCTGGTTCCTGGACTTAGCCACTCTCCCCCTCCTGCCCCTCCCACCCTCGTGGGGGGAGGGGCGCATCTCAGTCCCTTGCCTTACATCGCCTGCCCAGAAGTGACATTAATCCTCATACTCCAGCCTCCTCACCAGGCATGGTGGTTCACAGGCATTATTCCAATGCTCAGGAGGCTGAGAGATGAGGATCAGGAGTTCAAAGCCAAAAAACCCTCCCTGTCTCCTTTCTCCTCCCACTCCTGATCTCCAGCCTCCCATAGGGCTCCCTGGGTACCCTCCTCCCTCACACCTAGAACGGGGATGTCTCTCCTATTTCCATGCCTGACCTTACGGGGCACTATCCGCCAACAAACAGTTCCTTCACATAGCCTCAAGATAGAGTCAAGGGGGAGGACCGACAGAGGCTGGCCAGCTGCACATGCGTGCTCTGACCTCCTCGCCAACTCGTTCGTTCACCTACCCGTGTGGCTCTGGCACCACCATGAGCCAGCACAAGGGATGTCAGGATGAAGTGACAGACAAGGCCCTGTCCCAGAAGTACTGAGTCTAGAAATGGAGAACATGCCCAAACCGTCCCACCAACACATAGAAATCTACACATATGTACAGAAAAGTAAGAAGCCAGTAGGGACCAGTACCTACAGGGGAGAAGCCTGCTCTGAGTGGGCATGTGTTTGTCTGGCTCAAATCTTGAAGATGGGCTCAGGCTGGGAAGAAAGAACAAAGCCCATGAGGGAGTGCTGGAGTCCAAAGACCCAGGTTCAAGCCCAAGCTGTGCTTTCTACCACTATGTAGGGTTGGTGACTCGGCCCAGTTATCATCCTATCTCAGTTCTGCACAGATGGTGACTTTGTCCCACTGTTACAATGAACCAAACGAAACAACCCGTGGCCCCAGGAAGTCTCTGTCAAAGTCACTTCAGCTGCTGGGGGAAAATGTTCTTCTCCACCTCTCAACAGCGCGTCCTGCTGGTTTCATAAGGAGAGTCGGGGGGGGCGTGATAGCTCAGCAAGGACCCTGCTAAAGAAATCAAAGGTGCCAGGCTGTTTCACATGTCACTGCATCTGATCACACACTGGGGACCACTTTAGTCCACAGCAGCCTGAGCCGCCTAGAGATTTGGAAACATCTAGAAGACCTAGGCTTAAAGCCCAAGTCCTCTCCTTGCTGTGTGGGTCACCATCTTCTGGTCTAGCTGCCGCTGTTCCATGAGCAAAATGCAGAGCTAGGTACAGCCTTCTGCACAAAGTCTTGGATGTGAAAAATTACTTGGGAGCTGAGAAAACAGCTCAGTGGGTAAAGGGGTTGACATGCAAGCATGAGGACCGGGGTTCAATCCTCCAGAACCCACTTAAAAAATTGGAGCGCGGTGATGCGTGCCTATAATTCCAATGATGAGGAGATGGAGACGGGAGCATCCAATGAGGCTCACTGGATACCCAAGGACCCCCACATGCATGTGTACATACATGCATGTGTGCACACGTACACACACACACACACCACCTTAAGCACTAAGGATGGAGACGAAAGACTGTTCTTACTGTCTTGGTTAAAAGCAGCGACACCATAGTTTCAGAGTCTGTACTAAGAGCCATGGAGAGAGAGTACCAAGGCCTCCTGCTCCATGTAAAGAGAGTATTATGGTAACCACACTCAAATGGTGGTAGTTGTTTGTTGGATGTTTTGTGTCCCTGCAGAGATGTTAGTCTCTGGGTGAATCTGAGGTGACAATAGGTTCCCCCAGCACTCCACCCCCTTCCCCAGCCACTCACTGTCAAGGCAGAGGCGGGGACATTTTCTGATGATAAACCTGGAACAAGTCAGGCCATGCTCAGCTCAGCCTACTTGTTCTTTTCTGGTTCTATCAACCCCCGACCAGCCACATGCCCTGCTCTGCTCCCTGCCACTGGGAAAGGGCTGGCTGCAGGCCACCTGTAAGCACCCAAAAGCTCTGGAGACAGGGTGGGCAAGTCAGAGACCGGGGCACAGTTCCGAGCCTGCTTTCCAGGCAGCTCACCAAGCATGGAGCCCATGACCTTGGCATACTTGGTGGGTGTCTTTCACTCCTTTTCTCTGAACTGGAGATGGGGTTCCTCTGACAGCGTGCTTGCCCAGCATGCACAAAGCCCTGTTCAATCCCAGCACACCATGAACTGGGCGTAATGGTGCGTGCACATCTGTAATCTCAGCACTTGGGTGGTGGAGGCAAGAGAATCAGAAATTCAAGCTCATCCTTGGCTACATAGTATGTCTGAGGTCAGCCTGGGTCCCATGATACTCTGTCTCTCCCTGTGGTCCTCCCCCCTTCAATTTTTTTTTCTAGCTCAGTTGTTTGCAAGTTCAGGGAGGAATAGGAGCTTTAGCCTTTGGCCACAAACACGCTCAACATAAAATCCTTTCAAGTTCAATGCTACAGTGGCCCTTACATTTGGCCCTTTCTCTTCCTGCTGGAAACTAAGTAGGAACAATTCCACATAGACACCCTTTGCTGTGCCTTCCCGTAATGTATCTTAATAAGCACTGGGGAAAAAAGACATACTTTACACCTCTAAGCTGTGAAATCAATCTTCCTTCCTGTGAATGATGATAAAGAGGGAAGCCATTTAAAATAGGTGCTAGGTATCATGTTGTATGTCTAGAAAGCACTGTCGGGGACTGGGGGATGGTACAGTTGGTGAAGTACCTGCTGTGCAAGCATGAGAACCTGAGGTAAATCTGCAGACCCCACGTAAGAATGCCTGGGACAGTGGCATGCTTATAATCCCAGCACTGGGGAGGTGGAGACAGGCAGATCCCTGAGGCTGGCTAGTCAGATAGTGAGTCAGTCCCAGGCCACTGAGAGACCTTGTCTCAAAAAAAAAAAAAAAAAAAAAAAAAAAAAGCACCTAAGGAACCACACCAGCGGTTGAACTCATTTGATATCTCCCCAAACTGCTTATTCACACGCAGTCACACACACACCATAACCTACAGTACAATACAGAAAGGACTTGCTACCTCAAATAAAGAATACGTAATATTTAATGTGCTTTGCTATAGACCAATACAGTTTATAAAAGCTCTCAACATACAAAGTCTATTTCTCTATTCCTGCCCGTGATGGAATGAACAGTTTCTTTGTTTGGGTGTTTGTTTTGTTTGCTGTTCTATTTTGCTGAAGCTTGTCTGCTTGAACATTGTTTCTCCAACTGCAAGACAACCTGTGACCTGCAATGGCTACACACCGCTGACACTGTGTAGCTAATATTTTTCTTCAGTTCAACCTCTTTCCACTGTAGCAGATCAATTTTGAGAATGGTTTTGTTACTCTGGCAATGAGAAAGACAGAACAATTCAGCAAGCATCATGGGAATTATCAAATAGCCCTGGCTTCAGTGGAAACAAGACAAGATTGTTAAAGTCTACCTAGAAACAATTGTCTGCTTGCTACTAAGTTATAAAGAGAAGAAAGAAATGAACCAGCCAGGGGAGAAAGAAACTGAAGTCAGTGGCAAGACCTATCAATGGAAATAGATCTCCATTCCTGGAGAGGGGGCTGGGCCAGGGGGCTGGGTCAGGGGGCTGGGTCAGGAAGCTGGTCAGGGGGCTGGGTCAGGGGGCTGGGTCAGGGGGCTGGGTCAGGGGGTCAGGAGGCTGGGTCAGGGGGCTAGGTCAGGGGCTGGGTCAGGGGGCTGGGTCAGGAAGCTGGGTCAGGGGGCTGGGTCAGGGGGCTGGGTCAGGGGGGCTCAGAGAGTAGTCTAGATCCAAGCTAGAAGACGGTCACAGAGATGCAATGTACATACTTGACATTTCTGCTGTCTACATCAGAACAGGTCTTTCAAAAGAATTAGTAATTCAGAAGTTGAGGGCTGTATGTATGGCTAAGGGCCAAAAGCTCATGTTGACATGCTATTCAGTATCTTCCTGTGGATACAAATTTCTACACCTGCCATAAAACTGAACCTGAGTTCCAGGCCCCTGAGTTCCATTCCCAGCAACCATGTGAAAACCAGGGACAACGGTGCGTGTCTGGAACCTTGGTAATTGGCAGGCAGAGACAGGTGGGTCCTGCCAGCCAGTCAAGACAAGTCAGCAAGCACAAGATCCAATAGGAGACCCAGTCTCGAAAACTAGGGTACAGGGACTGGAGACAAAGCTGAGAGGTTAAGAGCACTTGTTGTTCTTGCAGAGAGGAGTTGGGTTTGGTTGCCAGCACCCACATGGTGGTTTTCAACTATCTAAAACTCTATTTCCAAGGGAATCTAACGCCCTCTTCTGGCCTCCATAGGTACTGCATGCACATAGTGCATTTAAATGCAAGCCAGCAAAATACCCATATATGTGCAATAATAAATAATAAATCTTTAAAAAGAAAATAAGGTAGAGAGTGATATAGAAAGACACCTGACATTGACCTCTGGCCTACACACACACACACACACAGTTCCAAAGAAGAAAATGTACAGAGAGAGGAAAAGACATTTCAGTGTCAAACAGATTTCTTGTCCTGAGCAGAAACTGCTGAGAAGGAAAAGGAAAGCAGTGGCGCATGCTCCCAAGCTGAGCCTAGAAGTCACACCGACCCTCCGTTGCTCCTCGAGGCACGGAGTGGTGAGGCCTCGCTCCCTCCACTGGCTACTTCTTTGCTCCTGAAGCTGACTCCACCCTCCACCCTTTAAGGACCACACTATTTCCAGCCAGGCCAGAAATAGACAGCTCTTGCAGCCTCCTGATAAGCAGGGTGCTGGAACCCAGAGGAAGTGCCCACAGGAGGCCCAGAGCTGGTCTGGTACTGAATGCTTTTAGGGGGGAAGGGCACGGCTTCTGAAATCAGCTGGGAATACAGTTGTGGTGAGCACCACAAAGGCTGGACATGCTGAGCTATCAGAGAAGTGGCAAGTTGGGGGTCCCATCTCAAAGATGGTAGAGGTTAGCCCTCTACTGACCTCATCCAACCAGTGCCGGTAGCCCTATGTTCACGTGAGCACATGCGTGTGCGTGTGCATGCGCATACACACACACACACACACACAGGCATGCACACACGCAATCTTTGAGGCTACTTCTTTCAGTGCACTGTGTTCTTTACAGGGAAAAAAAGGTTCACCGGTGCAGAGAGCCTTCTACAGTTCCGCCTTCCACGGGAAGCACCATTCCTCATCTTCCTTCCCAGGACCTGGCTCTTGGTGCCAGAGAAAAAACAAAGAGGAGAAAGGGGAAGGAACACTTACTAAGTGAACATTCGGCACCACGCACTAGGCGACACAGGGTGTCTGTCACTTGCGTCCATTATTCTCACTGCTCCACAAATAGGGAAACTAAGGCAGAGAGTTAGTGGCCCAGCCTAGGTCACAGTGGTCAAGCCAGGATTTGAGCCTGAGTGTTCTAACTCCAAATCCTGTCACTTTTTTTTTTTTTTCCCAGTACTAGGAATTGAACTCAGGACTTCACACATGCTACGTAAGTGCTCTATCTCCAGCCGCAAAGTCAGGTCTCTTCCTGAACTGCTAGCCAGAAAAAGAGGAAGTTAGAAGTCAAGACCCAGAGCCCTCTCCCCTGAAGCTGGTCACTGCTGCTCACATCCAGAAAGTCTTGGCTCCAGAAGTTGAAACAGGTTCACACAGACAGACAGACACACACACACACACACACGCCAACACAGGGAAAGTGGTTCAAAGGCATAGAGATGGATCTGGAGGCCCAGAATCCAGGCCCGCCTCCATTCACTCACTGTTTAACTCCGATGAAGTTGTACTACCTCTCTGTCTCTCAGTGCCCACATCGTGAGAGGGCCGTGGGAGCTAGCTCTAGCAGCTGAAGGTTTCCAGGGTATGAAAACCCCGAACAACAAGGATTCAGAGCAAAGACAGCTCCAGTCTTGACCTCTGTGGCCCTGGAGACAAAGTATAAATGGATAATGCTAGAGGTTGTATTGAACCCTCCACCAAAAGAAAGATACATGAGAGTCTTAACCCCCAGGACCTATGAACGCAACCTTGAAAATAGGGTCCTTGAGGATATAGCCAAATTAAGATGGGGTCATGCTGACCGAGACCCAATGCCTAGCATCTTTGTAAGAAGAGAGAAGGCAGGTATGGTGACACATGCCTATTATCCCAGCACTCAGGGGGCCGAGCAGGAGGACCAACAGTTCTGGGCCAGCCTGGGCTAACACAGTAAGTTTAAAATCAGCCTAGGATACATTGGGAGGCATAGCAAGAGACCAAATCTCAGAAAAGCAAGGCCTAGATCAGAATGTTTGCCTAATACATTCGAAGCCCTGGACTCAATCCCTAGTATTAAAGGGAGGAAGAAGAGGGAAATTTGGGCAAAGCCCCACACAGAGGGAAGAGAACCATCTACTGATAAGGCAGAGTTGGGAGTTATTGAGACACACCGACAGCTGCCAGCCATCGCCATAGGTGAGCAAAAGGCAAGAGCAGAGCTTCCCCGGGCCTTCAGGGGACCACAGCCCTGCCAGCACCTCCAGGACGGCCATCTACCCTCTAGAGTGTGAGGGTGAGTCTGTGCTGTACTAAACCACCCAGTGGCGTGTCCAGACACTGCCACAGCCCTACAGAACGTTCTAGATACTTCTGTGATTGACAGCTGTTATTCACTTCTCTACGTGTGGGAGGACACTTTATAACTGCTCTGGCTAAACCATCCTGCTTCATGCTCTCAGTGGCCCTCTGACAGAGTCATAATGACACTCGTTTGCAGATGTGAAAACTAGGCCTCAGAGCAGACAAGAAGTTTATCCAAGGTCACGCAATCCGAGTCAGAGCCAACACCCGGAACAAGGAGGGGGCACCATGAGGCTAGGCTTCCTCTGCCTCCTTCTGCTGAGAAGGGCAGCATCCTGGAGACCGGGAGAGCAAGGCACTTTCTCTCTGTGCCCACGGGGTCAAATCCAGGCTCTGGAGAGCAGAGTGCTGGAAAGACCCCATCGGAAGAGTCCATCCAAGTCCCAAGCGAAGACTTCCTTCTCCCTACCCAACAAAAATCAGAGTAAGCTACAAACCAAACCAACCAACACTCACCTCAGCTCACCACCAAGGAGGCCATGGGCTGTCAGGAGGGCTGTAAAGGGACAGCAATCTTCAAAACATACCTGTCAAATTATCTTGTAATAATCTTGTAAGCAATTACTCACATGCCCATAGATAAGCTCTGCTGCCCTCTCAGGTCAAAGAAGCTTCTTTACGTAACGGGCAGCTATTACTGCAAAGACTCTTAGCGGGCCAAGGTGCCAAGAATAAGAAACTGTCACCCTCTAAGGCTCAGGCGACCTCATGGAAGAGGAGACAGAGAGAAGGTAAGAGCCACCACGCCCCTCCCTGGGGATGTATAGGCAGCAAGCCGTTGCTGGGGGAGGGAGAGACGTTTTCTTTAGTGGTGGAGCCATTGGTAAGGTGCTTATGCTTCTGTGGGTAACCTCTTACCTCTGTGAGGAATCCTAATTAAACTCGCTAGAACACACACACACACACACACACACACACACACACTAACACTAACACTAAAGTAGGAGGGGGAAAGTCAGAAGGGGACTGGGGAGGGGGATAGGGATGGGGGAAGAGAAGACAGTGGGAGTGAATATGATCAAAAAGAACTAAAGTTGATGTATGAAAATGTCATAATGGGTTACACATAATTAAAACATGCCCCCCAAAAAAATAATCTTTCAAAAAGAAGATCCCTGGAGAGGACAGGTGCGCCTTGGACCCCTAAAAGCTCCCCTCCACGAGAGACTTCCAGCCTTGCTCAGACTTCACTGAAGCCTGTCACTCTCTTCCTCCCTCTCCCCAGCACCCTTGCAAGAAGCCACACCCACGAGACCCCAGAAGTAGAGGCAGCTACTCGGGGCTCCCAGTCCCCCAACCCCAGACCAAGGCCTCCCATGTGGTCCCGCCTGCCGCTCTGAGATGTGAAACTCTTCTCCTTGCTTCCATTTTGCCAAAAAGGAAACCGGCTCAAGCAGGTTAGGCGAGCTCTCCCTGAGCCCCACTGGTCCAGAGCAGGGTTCAGCTCCTGCGCCAAGACACTCCCATGGATGGATGGCCATGCCATCAGCAGCCTGTAGAACACGGAGCACTGCCAAGATCAAGTTCCAGCCAGAAGCATCTGACTTGGACAGAGAACAGACAGGACCTCCTTACGGTAGACGCCAGCTCCAGCCTCACCTGCCCTTCGTCCTCCCGACAACCCGTGAGAAGAAAGTCTCCTTACCCAGAGCCACTCCCAGGAGGCGCAGACTGCCTGCTTGGGTTTTGATGCCAAAGCTATCAGGATGATGAACAGAGTCCCGTGGTGAAAAGTCTGAAGACGGGGTGAGCAAGGCCAATTCCTCATTCTCCCTGTTTTCAAGGGGACTCCCACAAGGCCTTCTCCAAACGCCTTAGGGTGAGTGGGTTAGAGTGACTACAGACAGGTGCTTTTCTTACGGTCAATTAAATCTCTATGAGTGGGTGGGAGACTCCACAGGCCAAAGCCAGTCACCTGATCAAATAGGTGGGCTGCCTCTCTACCTAGGAAGAGACGGCATGAGGGGCCATGGACTTGCAGGAGTCACCAGCTCCACCCCCTGGGACTGGGCTGCACTGGCTCGGGAACCTTACTTAGGCCCACAACAAGAAATGGCTCAGACAAGGTGTGGGCAGATGACAGGGGAAGGCAGGGTCTCTGGGAGATCATTCCAGAGCCCTAATGACCCTACCCATACCCAAGCCATGGCCTGTGTAGCTCCCTGGGCCTGAAAAGCCTTGGGGGGAACAGATCTTACTATTTGTATTTAGTGTGTCGTATGCTGTGTGTGTGTGCGTGTGTGTTGTATGTACAAGCTTCTAGCTAGAGTGGATATGTGCATGTGAGTATTGTATGTACTACTTAGTGTGAGCATGCACATTTGTCTTGTATGTGCTCGTTAGTATAGTTACATGCATGTGTGTGTGTGCAGGTGCATTTGCACGTGTGTGGAGGCCCAAGAGTTGACATCAGGTGTCTTCCTCTGAAAGTTTTCACCTTTATTTTTGAGACAGGGTCACTCACTAAACCTGAAACTCTTCAGTTCTGCTTGGCTGGCTGCCCAACAAACTTCAGGATCCACAGTCTCACCCCCTCTGCTGAGAGGGTCAGCTCTGGGGTTACAAACCATAATGGCCAGCTTTTTATGTGGGTACTAGGGACCCACACTCAGGTCCTTGTGCTTGTACACACTGAGCTCTCTCACACACTCAGACCTCTCATTCTTTAAAGGGGTGATTGTCCCTCAGACCGTGGGCCTTTCTGGGACCCTAAACCCTAAATGCAGAGTCTTGTGCCAGGAGCACTTCCTTAAGGCTGAGACAAGGAAGGAGACAGCTCTACAGGCAGCTCGAGCAGGACCAAGCACCCCACATGCAGGCCCGCACTGACAGGCACCTCTGAGAACCTCCCCTTCCTCTCACAGACTTCCCTTTTCCTGCTTCTTGCCACCTCTCATGGCAACCACTCACAGTCCTCCGATGACCATCAGGACTCAGCACCACGCTGCACACACAAGGGACCGTCAAGCAGCTCCTTTTGGTACTTATCCCGTCCTCTGAGGCTGACTCTCACCCAAGTGGACCAGGTGGCCTCTGCCTCATCCTTAGCTTTGCAGGAAGAAGGTCTTGCCAAGAAGAGGCACTGGGTCAGCTTCGGATCAGACTCCCGGAAGCCTAATTAAGGTGGCATGTCAAGGCTGAGAATGCAGTTCAGTTGGTAACATGTTTGCCTAGCATGCACAAGGCCTTGGGGTTGATCCCAATACTGTATAACCTGGGCGTGGTGTTGTACACCTATCACCCCAGCCCTCAGGAGGTGGAAGCAAGAAGATCTGAAGTGCAAAACCACCCTCAAGTAGATAGCAAGTTCCAGGCCAGCTTGGGCTGTATGAGACCTTGTCTTAGAAATAAATAAATAAATTCAAATTATGTTCAAAAAGAAATATGGAACATGCACTACTCCTGATACTGAGGATTATTCCTGGAAAGCAGAAGGCATGTTCTGTAGCGGCGGCCGGGAGAGGGTCTGGCAGCTCCATACCATAAACAGTACTGATAACCAGCCAGGCCCTGCCTCCTTTGCACGTCAAGCAATCAGGATTAGCCTAGCCCTCAGAGGGGACTGAGTCTATAGCATGACTGTCTCCAAGCTTCTGAGCTCAGGACTGGGACCCAGTGGGTTCCATCAGGACAGCTGCCTGCAGAAATGGCTCCCTTGTGATGGGGTGGAACAGGGGCCCCGGCCCAGCCTCGCTCTTGCAAATGAGTCCTCCCTGTGGTTAGCAGGCCAGCCCTTCATTTCCCCACCAGGCTCAGCGTTTTGCAAACCAAGACTAGGGTAGCCAGGGCAGCCTCCCCGGAGTTCCTGCTGCCCAAGGGGAGGTGAGCAGTTCCTTCCCATTCGGAGAGGCAGAATAAGGTACAGAGCCTGGGTGTTCTGCACATGCTCCAGCCCGGTCAGATGGGTCAGCCTCAGCTCCCTGTAATGGGAACAGAAGTTTATTTTGTTCCATGGCCTGATCCACAACCTGTCTCCCCTCCTCCCAGCAATGGACAGGGCCCCAGCTTGGAGTCCCTAACAATCCTGGTGTGTCACACACACCACCTGTCACCCCTCTGGTCACTGCTTCCTGCTGGTTAGATGAAAACCATACACAATAGACATGAGGGTTTAAAGAAACGAGTTCATGTCCAAGGGCTCAGTGAGAGTCTGACACAAGCCCACACTCTTGTCAATCAAAGGTTCTCATGATCAATGGCAATGTCAGGCCCAGCTGCAGGGCATTGTTCTGGAAGACAGGGAATCAAGCAGGGGACAAGGCAGATCCAATTCCTTCCCTGGGTAAATCAGTATATATAACATTTGGTAGTAATAAATACTGCAAAACTTAACCAAAGCAGAGCGAGGCTTGATGGGAAGGGAGGAGTGCTCTCTGAGTTATCACAGAGGGAATATTTAAGTTGATGTCCAGAAAAGATTAATCTAGGAGTTGCAGATCTCAGCTCAGTGGGTAAGATGCTGTCTGTGGGAGCATGAGGGTCTGAGTTCGGATCCTCCACATGAGGGCGGTGTCAAAGATCTGTTACCCCAGCCCAGGGGTAGGAAAGGGACACCTGGGGCTCACTAGCCAGCCAGTCTAATCAGAGCAGCCAGCTTCAGGTTCACTGAGTCTCTGTCTCAGAAAGCAAGGTAAGGAAGCCAATGAAAAGGACAGACAACGTCTGTCACCTACAGTACATGAACGGACAAGAACACCATACACATGCATTACATTACAACACACATACGCATGCACACACACATGCAGGCACAAGCACACACACACACATACATGCAGACACAAACACACACACACACACACACACACACACACACAATAGGAGCTTCAGACATGGCTCAACTGTTAAGTGCAGTTATTGCTCTTGGGAGGGGCCTGCATTCAGTTCCCAGAACTTACATCGGATAGCTCACAGTCACCTGTAACTCCAGCTCCAGGAAATCTCATGCCCTCCTTTGGCCTCTGAGGAGGCCTACATGTACATGGCACACATAAATTCATGTAGGCATACATATATACACATTTTTTTTTGAAAATTAAAAAAAAAGAGAATTATTCTAGGCAGAACAATAGTAGGTGCAAAGGTCCTGAGTGAAGGAGTATAAGGTGTATTCTAAGAAAAACAACCCCATCCCCTGCTGAAACACACTGCAGCTGTCCCCTGGAGCCTTCGTGTCACACAAACACCACACACACACACACACACACACACACACACGTCATGCCTGCACATGTCCTCTACAGCATGGACATCTGCTCACACAGGCTCTACATCCCCACAAACACTGGTTGCTTCACCCATCCAGAATCTAGCCCCCCCCTTCTCGGGCCTTTTCTCTGGGGTCCGTTATCCCCATATCCTCTGGAGCCTTCTGTGACCCTCAGCAGGTGGCTTTGCCAATTACATATTTGCTATTCCCTCCCTGACCCTAGAAGGAAGACTTGCCATCCTTTAGTCTGCAACTAGGACATTCAGGAATGTGCCAGATGCAAGCAGGGACTCCGTGGAAAAGCAGAGCAAGCCCCCTGACTTAGTTGCTTTTCTATTGCTATAATAAACCCTCATGACCAGAGCAACTTATAAAAAAAAAGGTGCTCAATTTGGCTTACAGTTTCGGAGGGTTAGAGTCCACAATGGTGGCGCAAAGAAATAGCAGAGAGCTCACATCGTGATCCACAACCACAAGGAAAAGAGAGAGGGCCCTGATAATTGCAGCAATCTTTGAGACCTCAAAACCCACCCCCCCACACCCCACCCAGCCTTCAGTGAGGCCACACCTCCCACAAGGACACACCTCCTAATCCTTGCCAAACAGTTCCACCAACTGGAGACAAGTATTCAAATATATGAGCCTATGGAGGCCATTCTCATTCAAACCACCACACTCCCCTCGACTGGGCTAGTGTTGGAGGGTTAGACATGCACTGCCTCACCTCAGCTCACCATAGGCTGGCTGTGGCCTACAACCTCAGGAAATGGCACTCCTGCCCAGCACCTCCAGGGAAACAAAGGGCTCAACACCAACTGAGGTCTCTGAGATCCAGCCCTCAGCACGGCACCACTGCCAAGAGCAACAGAAAGAAACAGACCTTGGTACTGAGCACCTGAGATGTTGCAAGCACCCAGCAGGAGCCTGGAACAGAAGAATATAAACAGAGAGAGGGGTAAAAGCCAAAGGAGGGCTGTGATGTAGCTGAGAGCAGTATGTTCCTTTCTTTTCTCATTGTTTCTGTCTTATAAGACAAGTTCTGACTATGCAGCCCTGGCTGGATCCAAACTCATGGTGATCCTCCTGCCTCAGCCTCTCAAGTGCTAGGAGTAGATGTATGAGCTGCCATACCATGCTGAGATTTTTTTTTTTATTGAGTGTTTCTTTACTGTCCTACCTATGATGTGCAAGACCCTGAGTTTGAGCTCAGCGCATACATGTGCGTGTGTGCGCACACACACACACACACACACACACACAAAAGAACCAAAGAGATGAGGGAGGGAGGAACTGAGGGAGAGAGGAGGGAGGTAAATAGATAGACAGATCTCAAATATATATAGTGAAAAATATCAAGAAATGGCCAAGCTAGTACTGTTTATAGTGTTTTCTATGCGTTGGTATTTACATTTGCATTTACAATATTTAATAATGGCAAAACATATACACGTATTAATTAAAATAAACAGTTGAGCGGTGATGGCACATGCCTTTAATCCCAGCACTCAGGAGGCAGAGGCAGGTAGATCTACAGAGCGAATTCCAAGACAGCCAGGGCTACACAGGGAAACTCTGTCCTGAAAAACAAAACAAAATACAATAAAATAAACTACTAGCCATCCCCGTTACGGAATGAAAGCCACAGAAGCAGAAAAAGACAGGGCGCCAGGGGCAGCAGACAGACCCAGGTACACCCGCATCATCATTAAAGCTCCCTGGCTAGTTCTCAGTCTATAGGTGTTTACAGAACACTGTCTGCAATAGAAACTCACCCCACAAACCCCTCCAAAGCTGTCAATGCCAGCAGGCAGTCACAGCCTGGTGAGGGAGAATACAGTCAGATGATGAAGAGTAACAGTGGAACTGCTCCTGGGCAACACCCAGGAACTCCAGTCTAGGGAGAGAACTGAGCCAAACACACCAGCTTCTCCCTCCCCCACCCTCTACACACACACACACGCACACACACACGCACACATGTGCAGGTATGGGTAGGGACTGGACCTGCCTCAGCCACCAGCAGAGAAGTGGTAGCCCAGCCACGCTATGAGCACTGGGAGGAAGAGTGAAGTGGCCGTGAAGACTGATGACAGGACCGTCAGGAACACAGTAAAGGAAAAGTGCATGACCCTGCGTAACGCAAACCCTGTAAACCTGCCAGAAAGCAATCCCAGCACTCGGGAGGCTGAGACAGGAGGATCATGAGTTTGAGGCCAGCCTGGGCTACATAGCGAGTTCAAAGCAAGTTCAGGCTACATAGGGTCAGTGGGTGGAAGAACTGACCACATGCGTAGACCTGACAACATGGTGGGAAGAGGACTAGCTCCTGAAAATTGCCCTCTGACCTCCAGATGTGCTGTGGCAATGATCATGCACAAACACACACCACCAACAACACCACCAATAATAATAATAATTTTAAATATAAATAAATAAAACCACCCCCACCATCACACACACAAAAAAAAAAAACTACTATGTTTAAGTATGTGAGTGTGTGTATAAACCTAAGAGAGAGATTTTATTTTTTTCAAACCCACTCTAAACAGTAAATACTTCTTACCTCTAAGGTTTGGAGAAAGAACAAACACCCCTCCCACTGACACTGAATGGGATAGGAAGGAGGTATCTTACAGTAACAGAGCAAAAAAACAAGACCCTTGAGTCTAATGCTTGCAGAGTGACCACCGGGGGATTACCGGAGGACACTGTCATGGTCCTCCGAGGGGCACTATGCAGCTACCGAATCAGCTGCATCAGCAGGATTGGTAAAACGCCCCCCAAGCAGCATATAAGAAAAGGCCAACCCCTGCGTGCTCAGGCGGTAAGACAGAGAGCGGAGAGGGGCTGGAGATGAAGCTCAGTTAGTGCAGTGCTTGCTGAATACCCACAAAGCCCTGGGCTTGATCCGCAGTACTCACAAAACTGGGCGTGGTGGCCCATGCCTGTCACCCCAGTGCTCAGAAGTTCAAGATGACCCTTGGCTACGTAGCAAGTTCAAAGCCACCGTAGGATGAGGGGACACTCAGAGCAGCAGCCATGCTGATTCCAGCCTTCTGGAAGCTGGTCACGTCCCAGACTAGACTTAACTGACGGCCCTGTGGTGGCTCATTCTATAAATAATCATTATGTTGAAAACTTAAGCCTGTTGCTTCAATTTTTTTTAAGGCGTAAGATGGCGAGGAAGATTAACACAGCTCTTTCCTTATGCTGACCGGTTACTCACAGCTCCCTGACAACATTTCCAGCCACTGTCCCCGCTGTGCATGCTACCCCTTATAGTCTTTTTTTTTTTGTTTTGTTTTATTTTGTTTTAGAAAAGCCAGCAAACACTCTCTGGTCACAGGGCCTAGATATCTGCTAGAACACACAAGAGATTCTCTCTCTTGTGTACCCTCTGCACCCACCAAAATGCATCCCCTGACCAAAGCCAGTTCTGCCTAAACAAAACGAATAAACAAGAGCCCAAAACAGTGGGCGCTAGACGTCAGGGTGCCTGCCTAGCATGAGATGTGACCCTACAAACCAGTCTCTAGTGACGAGCCCCGGAGCTCTGCTCTCTCTCAGTTCCTTCTGGGCCCTGTGTTCCTTTTAGTTTCCTGAGTTCGACAATTCATAAAAAAAAGAAAAGAATACACACTAAGAGGAAGGAGCTCCACATTTACCGAGGAGTTTCAGGCACTGTGAAGCTGTGGTCTTGTCCAACCTCCACAGCTGAACTCTGAAAGGCTGGCGTATAAAGGCGTCTAGGAGGAGGGAAAGTGAATTTTATAACTTCGGATGTCTTCCTAGGACTCCTCCACCACCACCACCACCACCACCAAACAAGCCCTCACAGATCAGCTCTGTGGCTGAGAAAAGCAAAGGAAGAGCCTGCTCGCCCCACTGCTCAGAGCTGCGAAAGTGCTGGGCTGCCTGGAACAGCCTGCAGCTTTCGAGCCACAGTGACTGCAGCTGCAACCTTAGGTCAAGACGGTGGTGTTTGTCTGTTTCAATGAGTCAACACTTTAAGGGCGAGATTTCACATTAGCAACCTGCGATCCCAGCCACCGGCCTGTGGAGCCTGCACCCGTAGTGGGAGGCGAGACCCGTCCGCTCCCCAGCAGGCATGCCACGGCCCAGCAGATCTCACCTGGAAGCTTGTGTTTAAAGTCATTAGTCCCCTAACCGCAATCTGCTTCTGTCCTCGGAGCTTCTCGATGCTAAGTCTTATTCCAAGATTAGAAACAACTCTGTATCTATAGAAAGAAGCCAGGTTCTAAATAACAGATCCTTCGTAACTGAGCTGGGCTTGAATTCACTGGACCTCTTCCCACGTAGAAGGGAAAAGCCCGGCTGGTCTTTTCCAGGGAAATGCAACGCCTGCTACAAGTAAGTGTGGCAGATCCAGAAAGCAGAAGGAGATGCCTCAGAGCGGCTGGGAGGAGACCCAGACAAGCCCGGGGCCAAGTGCCCTGTGGACAACTGTCTGACTGGTCCTGCAGAGCAGGTCGAGGAACGAAGGTACTTGAGTAGGAGGTGGAAGAGTGATCTCTGGGAAACCCCAGTTGTCTCTGGCTGCCTCCAGAGTCACTCTAAAACAAACCACAGCCGAAGCTCTACTGGATGAGTGGCTTCAGAAAGCATCTGTTGTCTTTTGAGACTCAATTCCATCTGTAAAATGGGTAGATTCATCAAGAAGTATAAGGATTTTTCAAGGACCAAGGATATGGTTAATAAGCAATTTCACCTATCACGATGTTTGGTACTGAATGGACGCGGTGCGACCCCACCCTCACCCCTAGCGAACATATGTACATTCTTCCAACTGCTTCTTATGTGGTAACTCATGAATTCTAAAGCCCCCTAAAAGACTTCCCCTCTTTTTCACCGTATGGCTGGGGGCAGAGCCCGCAACCTTGAGCTCACGAGGCAAGGGTTCTACCACTGAGCCCCAGCCCCATAACTGAGCTTGCAAAGATAAGCGAGAGTTCCCCAAGGCTGCCCTGGGGCTGCAGCTCGGTTAGTAGTGTGCCCTCCTAGCACGTACAAAGCCTTGGGCTCGATTCCCAGCCCTGCATACATGTAGTGGCACACACCTGTCATCTCGGCAGTCTGGAACGGGAGGCAGGAGGAGCAGAGGGACTGATGGGGCTGAGCACTGTAATCTGGCTGGTGACTTTCGAAGCAGGGACAGTGTTTCACCTCCTTTAGCCCATGGCTACTTTTGCCATCTGCAAAGCCAACATCTTTAACTCGCTCTCCTTCAGGACACCATGAGTCTACGCGGGCTCTCCAGGACCATCTCTCCGGCTCAGGACCTTCACCTTAACCACAACTGCAATGGCCTTGGAGGCCATTATCCGCCTAAAGAGAGTCACTGATAAAAGGTGATGTCATGAGGAAGAAGAAGGAGGAGGGCAAAGGACAGCGGACGGCAGCCAATGAGGTGCCCCCAGTGTGGGCGCTCCCCTCAGCTGCAGTGTTGCTCTTGAAGTCTAGTGCCTGCTGTGTTTGAGTCCCGTCCCTAAAGTGTGCCACAACTCACAGTGTGGCATGTAAGAAACACACAACAGGGCCATGACTCAGGCAAACAAATTCACAGCTAAGACTTGTGGGCCAGACCTGGGGTTTCCCACAAAGCCTGGGTCTGCCTCTTCTGCAGAAGTCGGGGGGGGGGTCTTCTGAGGCTCACACCCCCAAGGGCCAGAAACAACAGCTTTTCATTTTGTTTTTTTACCTCTGTGTGTATGTGAGTTTGCATGTCTGAGTGTATGTAGTATATGCATGGGTGTGCACATGCGCCTGCTCACACGTGAGTGTGTGGCAGCCAAAAGCCGACTTGCACTATCTTCATCTACCACTTCCCATCTTAGTTTCTGAGACAGGATCTCTCACTGAACCTGGAGCTCACTGGCTCAGCTAGCTAGCCTGGCTGGCCAGCCAGCTCCCAGAATCCTTCTGTCTCTATCCCTGAATCCTGGGTTTACAGACCTGCGCACTGTGACTAGCTTTTTTGTTGTTGTTGTTTTTGGTAGGTGCTAGCATCTGAGCTCAGGTCCTTTGCATATGTTTGTAGAATGTGTGCGTGTGCGTGTGTGTGTGTGTGCGTGCGTGCGTGTGTGTGTGTGTGTGTGTGTGAGAGAGAGAGAGAGAGAAAGAGAGAACACCTGATTTAGGAGCTCACGAGTACAGCTAGTCTAACTGGTAGCTTGCTCTGAAGACCCCTCCTTACCTTCTGAGCGCTGGAATGACAGGCAGGCCGCCACGCCCATCCATCCAGCATATACACAGGTACAGGCTGCCACGCCCATCCATCAATTATATACACAGGTACAGGCTGCCACGCCCATCCATCCAGCATATACACAGGTATGGGGATCCAAACCGCAGTCCTGATGCTTTCATAGCAAGCACTTTGTCCACTGAGCCATCTCCCCGGCCCCAAACCTTCTTTTTTAACCTAGGTCTCATTCTGCAGCCCAGACTGGCCTGAAGTCACTATGGGGCCCAGACTGGCTAAACTCCCTAGTGTTGGGATTACAGACATTTGCCACCACACCCAACAAGAGCTTTACAACTTGAAGCCCATGTCACAGGGGAAAGGAAGGGAGTGTTCCCATAAGAGCACCCTGCCCCTACCCCTACCCTCAACTGACCCTGGGTAAGGCAGGTGGTGGCAAGTGCAGCAATGTACCCAGCTGGACAGGGAGGTGGCCAACACCAGCTTTAAAGAGACAGTTCTACAGCAGGTGCTAGCTTAGCCACAGGCCTCTCTAACAGGCGGCCACGAAAGTCTGCCTACAAGGCCATCATCCTCAGAACACCAGACACCTAGACCTCAGTGGTCAGACTATGCAAGTCTGGGGAGACTGGGCGTAGAAATACCAAGAAGTGACCAGCCATCAAGCTACCTAGCAAACATTGAGCAAGCTCAGAACCTGTCTCTGCCTCTGCACACTACAACAGAGCCCACATGCCCCATGGCTTAAGCAACAGAACTTTATCATTGTCCAGTTTCCAGGTAAAAGTTCATCTCGTTGGGCTAAAATCAAGGGGGCTCAGAACCTGGCAACTCCCTGAGGCTCCAGAGCCACACGTTCTGGTCCTTCTCTTCCTTGCCATGTGCGGGCTCTGCTAACCCTAGCCGTAGCCCCATCCAGAAACTGTAGTGCACAGCCCCGTTCCCTACCCATACACCACCCCACCCTCTGCTCCTGCCCCATGCCATGGCTCTCTGCTCACTTGATCTGCTGGTCACCAGACCCCTCCTTGGAAATCCCAGGGTCCCCTCCCATCTCGGCCCGCCTCACTTGATTACACCTGTGGTTTCCCATGCCAAGGAACATTCTAGGCCCGTTTCTGAGATTTGGGAGGAAGGGGTTGAGACTCACTATTTGTGCCTGCACTTTCCCTCCCAGGCCCACGACCCCCAGGGGAGGGTAAGGCTTTTGTATGTATCTTTCCAGAAAATGGGGGGATTTGTCCCATCCCTTCCCTACTGGCCTCACCGATGGAGCTACTAGGAACCAAGTACAAGTTTGGGACCAAGATAGGAAGAGAAGAGAAAAGGAAAAAAAAAGGAAGAGAGACAGAGGCATCCATGGGGTGTCTCTGCCATTTGTTAAGTGCAGTGTAAGCTGCTCTTCATACACGCTGGAAGGTCTTCTTTCGGCTCCCTCATCACTGTGGCTCAGAGAAGTTAAGGAACCTGACCCAAGTCACACAGCTTACAAGTGTTAGAGCAGGGATTTGAACCTGAGTCTCTCCAGTTCTCGTTTTGTGCTACTCTGAACCAAATACTTAGATCTTTTCAAATCTCTTGAGTTTTTTTTTTTTTCTTTTGTTCCAAAAACTTGTTTGCAGTAAAACCTTTCCTTCTGGGTAGGAAATTATGCAAAGCATTTGCCGCTGGGCCACTGGCTTGGCGACTTACAGGATGATCTATTTTGGGGCTTTGTGCGCCAGTGACCCAAAGCTCCCCACCCTCTGCTGTGCCTTTTTTCTACACAGCCACTTCCTGAAGCTCAAATGAGAGGCTGGAGGGCCAGCCCAGCAAGGGCAGGGTGCAGAGCAACCAGCAAAGTCTCATCAAGCCCATCAGAAGAAACCCAGGACCCATCTCAAACAAAAGCAGCAATCCCCGAGTGGCAGTGGCTGCATGAACCTGTGACCAAGAGGAACAGCTGCTGAGCCCTCCCCAAAGGCTGTGTGTCTCCAAGTTCACAGCTCAATCGTTCTGCTCATCCACACTGCCCTCCAACATCCTCCTGTTAGGTTTTAGGAAGGGACAAGGGAGGGACATCAATTTGAGACAGAGAGATGCTGGATTGAGCCATCCCTCAGGCAAGGGATTTCTGGGTGTCTACAATAGGCAGTAAGGCGGGCTCTAGAGAATTTCAGCCCCTTGGGGCAAAGCAGGGTGACTATTGTAAAGGTCTCTGAGTGAAGGAGTGGTCTTGCATCACCAGGAAGCAGGCTTAGTTAACATGTGCTACATGACCAAAGTAGGTGAATGGGGCTATTTGACGGGGTAGGGAGTAGGGTCCAGTTAACGAATATGTGGCCCATGCAATGAGACAGTAGTTAAACTGCCTCAATCCCCTGGCTGCAGGGAGCTGAGTGTGTTATTGCTCTGCTCATAGGCTTTACTAGTTACCTGAAGGGCCTGGCTTCTCTAACTCCTCCACACCTCTACTACGGTTTGGAGGGGCTTGCTACACAGCAACAGATACAAGCCATTACCCTGCCATCCACAGCTGCCACTCGTTTGGCACGTGCACCCGGCATGGCTGTGCATAATCGGTTCCCTCAGATCTGAACTCCCTTCATCCACACAGAAATCTGATAATGTTGTTAACTCCGTCCACTGTTTTATAGAGAAGGTCGGTGGCATGTCCAAGGTCACCCATCGGGAGTGTCTATTCAGACACCGGAGTGCTTGCTACACAGCAATGGGAAAGACTGCCTCAGTTCTGTTAGCTGGTCTACAGCTGTGAGTCCCAGAACATGGAGTGGTCAGCCTCCACATAAACTTATACACACATGCACACAGGCCTACACACATGTGAATTCACACATACTCACATACAACACACATGCACATGAAAATGGAAAGGAAAAAAAAAAGAATCAAGTGTCTACAAGCAAAAGCCACTTAAATATTAATTCCCATGATGCTCTTCTCCTCCTCATTGCTCCCCTGATCCAAGGACATGGATTGGGCAGCCTGTAGTTTCCATGGAAACTCAAGACAAGGGACATCCTCACACAACCTATTCTAAACATTTCCTCTACCCACAGCACCAACCAGGCCTGCCACATCTAAGGAAGGGTGTTCCTGGCTAGTTGGCTCTGGTCTGGCTCTTGTCCAGACCACAGAAGCTTCTAGAAACATAGCACTTCTAAACACATAGAGCTCTACTTCACTTCAGGAGATAGGTGTCCCTGAGGCCAGGGGTGGGGGAAGGGCTATGGCCTCCACCTACTCAGTGTATATCACGTGGAATAACAAAAGCAACAAACAACCCCTTCAGAAGACTGACTGAGGGAAGGGAACCCTAAATGCCCACACAGATGTGTAATTATAGCATGACCAAGCCCCAAAGAGAAAGAAGGAGACAAATGGGGGAGCCAGGCAGGCTGGACACGGAAAGTGAGGAGTAGCTGGGTTCCTGGGCCCTCCTAGACAGAAAGGGCCTCCCTGATGAGGAGTCCTGGGGCTCAGAGGGCTGTGGTAAGAGCTGAGCACAGAAACTCCTGGGTCCCCACAACAGCTCTGAGAAGCAGGTGTTGTAACCCTCAGTGAGCAGACCAGGCATGCCAGCCACAGGGAGGAAGTGTCGGAGCCTAGGTCCCATGAGAGGAAGGCCCAGAAAGCAGATGACAACCAGGTCTCTCTTGCTCCTTCCCTCCAAACATGGGACTTCCCTTTCCTCTCAGCTTCTAGGGCTCACGTAGCCGCCTTCTCTCGGAAGAACACAGGGTCACAAGACCAAGTCCAACAAGGCTTACCTGCCTCGGCCTGACACACAGTGTGTTCTCAATAAGCCTGTGAAAAGGGCCAAGGATGTGGCTCAGCTGGTAGAAGGCTTGCCTGGCATGTGCAAGACCCTGGGTTCAAGCTCAGAATGGCAAAAACTGTGTGGGGCACACACTGTTAATACTAGCATTATGGCTGGGCTGTGGTGACGCATGCCTTTAATCCCAGCACTTGGGAAGCAGAGGCAGCGGCAGCGGCAGAGGCAGGCAGATCTCTGTGAGTTCGAGGCCAGCCTGGTCTACAGAGTGAGTTCCAGGAAGTCAAGAGTTACAAGAGAGAAACCCTGTCTTGAAGAAAAAAAAAAAAAGAACTAGCATTGTGGAGGTAGATCAGGATGATCAGAAACTTAAGGTTATCCTTAGCTAGATAACAAATTTAATGTCAGCCTGGGCTATGTGTGATTGTGAAAAAAAAAAAAGCCTCAGCTTATTCAAATGACCATGGGTTCAGACAGAGATGGGTGACTCCCAGATCCTCTAAGCAAATTCCAGCTTCCTTCTTCCCTTGTCAAAACGAAAGGCAGGCCTTAGATTAGGTGAAAACTAAACAAGTCACCGAGGTACCTGGAAGGTGCCGTCAGCCCCACAGGTACCAGCCTTCACAGGGCAGCCCCAATAGGCGTATCCTGCACCGGAGGGAGGAGGTATTCTTTTTCTCTTCACCCAGGAGACTCACAACCACCCAAGTCACACAGTGGGGGACATAGGCCTGCACAGGGCTTGATCAAGGCCAAACGGTAGGCAGCAGGGCTGGGACTCGGTTTGGAGTCACAAGGCCTTCCTTGCACCAGAACCAGAACCAGAACCCTCCCACCTCTCTCTTCTGAAAGTTCTAACCTCAAAGCAGCATGGGTTCACTCCCTGTGAGGTGAAGGAGGAATTTAGAATAGCCAGAGGGGCCTCAGAAGGTCAAAGCCAAGGTCATCATACCTCCCAGCAAGTCCAATGCCAAGCACATGCCTAAAAGAACTGAAAATCCACTGCACTAATTACTTTTCTCACTGCTGGGGGCGGGGGGGAATCCCTGATTAAAGCAACTTAAGGAAGGAAGGGTTTATTTATCTCAGAACCTGAAAGTACAGGCTGTGTGTCCATCATGGTGACAAGGACTTGAGGTAGCCGGCGATTTTCACTCACGTCCGCAGTCCGGAAGCAGAGAAAGGATGCTGGTGCTCAGTGAAGCAGTCCACGCTCCAGCCCTCTCCAGCCTCCTTCCATACTCCATTTCCCTGCATAGACAACTATCTACGTCTTTATCATTTACGAGACAAGCTGAGCCCTGTGCCTGCAGACTGTCCCACAGAACCAGCTGAAATGGATGTCATGCCTCATCAACAACTGGCACACCAGAGGCACACCTAAACCCAGGGCAGCGCCCTGACAGGCGGCATACCCTCCAGACGCACATCCCACTTTTCCTAGAGGAGAAGCTGGTGGTGGCTGAGCCGCACACACATATCCGCACCTGACCTTGTGGAGTTTAGAGCGGCATGTAATCACCATAGCAGCTACCACACGTGGACCACTGCACAGCACGATGAACAATGAAACAGGTGATGGGAAACAGGAAAGGGGCCACCTTCTAGAACTGCACAATCCACTCTGGTACTGTCCCACCACAGAAGGCTACAGAGAATTGGTCTGAACTGACACAACTGAGATGTGATAAAGACATAACTCACACGAAGGGCTGGGGAGACAGCTCACTGGGTAAAGCACTTGCTAAACAAATTTGAGGACCAGAGTTCAGATCCCTAGAACAGACATAAACGCCAGTATAGAACAAGTTGGCTATTCAGACTAGTCGAAACAGTGAGCTCCAGGTCCAGAGAGAGACCCTGCCTCAATATGCAAAGTGGAAGGCAATTGAGGGAGACATGTGACATCAACCTCACACGCACACATGCGCACATGCGCACAGTAGCTGGAGAGAGGGCTGTTAGTAAAGTACTAGCTATAGGAGCATAAGGACCTGAGCTTGCTCCTCACAATGCACACACAAAGCCCCGCATGGTGGCACGTGCTTGTAATCCCAGTGCTGGGGAGGCAGAAACAGTACGATCTTTGAGCATTGCTGGCCATCCAGCCTAGCCAATCAAGTGAGTTGTAGGTTCAGTAACAGACCCCATCTCAAGAAAAGGTAGAAATATTTCTAATTGGAAGGCTTCATTGAAAAGTACAATAAATTTATATTTATATATTCAGGGAAATGTTTTAAAAAATCAAATCTTTTATAGATAACTTTTAATAAGTGTAGTTAATTTTATTTATTTGGTTCACTGGTTGTTGCTCTGTAAAAACTTGTATAAATGGAAAATTTTGAACGTTTCATCATTTCACTTAGATGTAAAATTCCACGTGTATTAAATGTACAAAGTCTTTGTTAATAAAGTTTAATGATTTTTTTTTAAATAAGGTGGAGCTGGCCAGTGATGGCCCACTCATTTAATCCCAGTACTCGAGAGGCAGAGGCAGGAGGATCTCTGTGAGTTCGAGGCCAGCCTGGTCTAGAGGAAGTTCCAGGACAGGCAGGGCTACACAGAGAAACCCTGTTTCAAAAACCTAGATAGAGAGATAATGATGGATGAATGGATGGATGGATGGATGGATGAATGGATGGATAGATAGATAGATAGATAGATAGATAGATAGATAGACAGACAGGTAGATAGATAGATAGCTATAACAAGGTGGAAAGCAACTGAGAAAAACACCTGCCTTTGGGCTCTACACACACACACACACACACACACAGGCTAGATGGGATAACACGTGCCTGTAACCCCAGCACTAAGCATTAAGAAGGCAGAAAAAGAAGGAGACCAAGTTTCAGACTATGGGTTACAAAGTTAGACCCCTGTCTCAAAAACAAACAAAATCGGTGCATTTTTGAAGAGTCAGACTCAAATGATAACGTAAAATGTCTCACTAATGAGACTGGAGAGCTGGAGAGATGGCTCAGTGGTTAAGAGCACTTGCTACTCTTGCAGAGGACCCTGGTTTGGTTCCCAGCACCTACATGGTAAATCACAACCATATACACATCCAGTTCCAGGAGATCTGATGCCCTCTTCTTGCCTCCATGGTCACTAGACATGCAATGAGGTGCCCAGACATACATGCAGATAAGACATTCATATGCATAAAATAAATAAATCTTTAGCAAAGAATTTCAAATGTCTCAGGGCTAGAGAGTTGGTTCACTGGTTAATAACACTTGCTGCTCTTGCAGAGTCCCTGGTTCAATCCCCAGCACCCACATGGCAGCTCACAACCATCTGTAACTCCAGTCTCAGGGTACCGATGCCCTTCAGCAGGCACCAGGCATGCACATGATTCACATACTTACATGAAGGGAAAAACACACATACACATCCGCTGTTGAGTTTTGAGACTTCTTGTTTTGGATACAGGTCCTTTGTTCGCTGTGTTTTGTCAACAACTCCCTCCCAGCCTGGAGCTTGTCTTTTCCATCTCTTAATCTGAAAGTTTGGGACACAAGGTGACTAAGGACAACTGTTCCCCCGACTTTGTCCGGTCCCTCAAGATCACTTTATGGATCGGTAAAATGCATAAGAGTCACAGGCTGGTGATGATGCTTAAACACTACAGAAGAATATACAGACACACCACATATACACCGTGTGGCTACTGGTGCCCAGAGGGAGGCTGACACCCAGCAGCTGCTCATCAACTCCTTCAATGTGCTACCCTACCTTCAAGAGCACTCAGTCTCCAGTCCTGGTGTGAGCACCCCTCTGACGCATCCTTTCCCAGCTCTTCTCATGGGCTGCTGATCAAATAGGAGCCAGAAGAGCTTGGGGGCAGTTAGGAAATGGGGAGACATCTTTAGTCATATGAATGTGAGGTGCATAGAATCAGTAGACACAGACACACTGGATTCAAACAGGAAACCTGACATGAGGATGGTCTACGCCATACCTCCTCCACGACACCCAAAGTTGAACATACCGAGCAAACAAAGGCAGGTTGCCGCCTGCAAACGCTGCACCTTTGAGGCTGAGGGTATAGTTCAAGGGTAGAGCAGCTGCCACCCTAAAAACCCTCAGTTCCATCCCTAGAACCACACACACACACACACACACACACACACACACACACACACAGAAGAGAGAGAGAGAGAGAGAGGTAGAACAGCAGATGTAAGGGCCAGATATAGCTCAGAAGCAGAGCACTTGCCTGATATATGTTAAGGCCCTGGACTCAATTGAACAAAAAAAAAAGAAAGAAAGAAACAGAGCAAGCTAAGGGAGGGGATTGCTCCAGACTGCAGCAAAGGCTCACATTCTCTTCCTGTCTCTCTCCCTCACCCCCACGTGCATATGCATGTAGAGGTCAGAGGACAACCTCAGGTGTTGGTCCTGGTCTTCCCCCATTGAGAGTCTCTTGTCAGCCATGTACTCCAAGGCTTGCATGCCCATGAGCTTCTGGGGATTCTCCTGTCTACACCTGGCATCTCACCACAGGAACACTGGGATTACAGGCCACTATACCCAGTGGGTGCTGGGGATCTGAACTCGGGTCCTCATGCTTGTACAGCAGGCACGTTGGCCGCTGAGCCATCCCCCAGCCCAGAATTCATGTTCCATTGCTCTACGTTCAGGTCCATGTGCTTTGCGCTCACATTTCCAGTATACTCTCATCAACTCCATTGTTGGCACCACGTCTATGCAAGATGGAAATGCTGGAGTCCAGGAAGGCTAAAGCAGAAACATGATCTCCCGCTGTAAGCTGTGGTGAGCTGCAAAGACTGGTAACTAAATAAAAATCATATTCTTTTATGGGGCCTTGGGACTGAGGATCGAACCCAGGGTTTTGCACATTCTAGGAAAACATTCTACCACTGAGCCACATCCTCAGCCCTTTTTAAAACGTATCTGTGTAAGGGTGCGTGGTGCATGCTTATTGTGGATAGGGGTGAAAGGTAGGGAAGGTGTTTACCAATGCAGATGTGTGTGTCAGCCAGACACCTACACTAGGACAAGTTCCTCGGTAGCCACCACCTCCCCTTTGAGTCAGGGTCTCTCACTGAACCTGCCCAGTCCTTCTTATGAATTTTGAAATAAGCTCTTACTAAGTGATTCGGGCTGGCCTTGAACTCACTGTAGTCCAGGTCAGCCATGACCTTGTGAGCCTTCTGCCTCAGCCTTCTGGGTAGCTAGGATGACAGACAGCAGACCTTGCAGGTCAGGCCTAGCTACTAGAACAAAATCTACCTACAACAGAACAACCAACAACTATCAGTAAGATGCAAGTCAGAACCACGGTAGGACACAGCAACACTCCTCCTAGGACAGCTAGAGTCAGAAACAAGATAGCAGTAACCGCTGGCAAGGATGTGTCCAAGTTCAACCCCCAGACATGGCTAAAGAGAAAGCAAAATGGATGACTGCTCTGAAAGCCAGCATCAAGAATGGCTTACATGATCCAAGCGGGTGACAAATGGCATGGCGAGTCTACTCTTAGGTATGAGACCAAGAGAAACTAAGACATACATTCACACTGAACTTGAACACAGGTGTTTGCATCAGCACCACTCACAGTTACCTAAAAGAAGAAATGCCCTACACGTCCATCAGCTGCTGAACGGGTGGAGAGCACATGGTCCACAGCAGAGAACAGTCCTCAGCCTCGAAGAAGAAGGAGTGCACGCCATGGTGGGAACAGGCCTCAGAAGCATGATGCTAAGTCAAAGCACCAGATGTACAAGGTCACACACTGGGCGATTTCCTTATGCAAAATGTCCACAGTGGACCGATAGGAGACTTGTCGCCAAGACTGCGAAGCGGAAGTGACACCAGGGGGATGGGACTTCAGGGGGGAAGGATTAAAAATATTCTAAAATTGACCATGGTCATGTTTGCAGGACCCCGGGTTCACTAGCAGATGCTGGACTGTGCACACCAGTGAGTGACTAACATGGAACAGAATCAAGCCTTGGGGAGGCTATTGCTTTAAGAAATAAAAATTAAAAATTAAAAAAAAGAGAACACAAAGTGGGGTGGGGTAGGGAGGCCTGGGAGGAGTAGGAGGTAGGGGGGTTATTAGCAAAATGCATTTTATATATATACACACACACACACATATACAGAATCAATAAAAATCCATAGATTCCCCCTAACAACAATAAAGTGGAGCCAGCAAGATGGCTCCTCAGGTACTAAATACTAAGGCTGCAGACTTGATTCAATCCCCAGGACCCATAAGAAAGTGGAAGAGAGAACTGACTCCCCTAAATTATTCTCTGATCTCCATATGAGCACTTTGGCACCTACACACACACACACACACCCACACACACCACACCCCCCCCACACACACACTCCCACACACACACACCGCACACACACATACACACCACACACACACACACACACACCACACACACACACACATACACACCACACACACACACACACACACACACACACACACTCATGCATAATAAGAAAAAGTAAGAAACATTCAGTGGGAGTTTGAGGGACAAAGAAGATGCTCCCATCTGAGCCTGAGAGGGACGTAGATGGGAGCTGGTCCAACAACACACATCTATTAAGCTTCTCCTGGGAGCTTCTGGAGGCCAAGCTAGCCAAAGCTAGAACGATTTACCACCCATCGGGCCCCCTTGCTGCAGATCAGCTCCAGTTGACAGCTCTGCCTTTGGAGCCGCATTCCCCATCAGAAAGTCACTCAAGCCTCCTTCTGTGGGCGCACATCCATGCGTGTTGTGTTAGTTTCATTTTCGTTGCTCTGATAAAGGTAACTAAGGGGAAGAAGCTCATAGATCCAGGTCACATTTCCTCCATGAGAGGACATGATAGTGGCAGGAGCTCCAGACAGATGGTCACCCTGCACCCAGTCTAGATGCAGAGAGCACTGAAAACGCACGCGCGCGCACACACACACACTCAGCTCACTCTTCTAGGCCCAGTCTATGAAATGGTGTGATCCACCTTCAGGGTGGTCCTCTCCTCCTCAATTAGGCCAATTAAGAAAATCAGCCAGGTGGGGGCACATGTCTTTAATCCCAGCAGAGGCACAGGCAATCAGATCTCTGTGAGTTCAAGGCCAGCCTGGTCTACAGAGTAAGTCCCAGGACAGCTAGAGTTACAAAAGAGAAACTGTCTTGAAAAAACAAAAAAAAGAAAGGAAGGGAGGAAGGGAAGAAAGAAAGGAAAACCTCTCACAGACATGCCCTCAGGCCATCCTAACACAGACCAACCCCTCATCTGAGAGGCCATTTCCTTGTAGTTCAGGTTATGTCAAATCGACAACCCAGGGGCCAGTGCGATGACTCAGCATGTAAAGATGCCTGACACGAAGCCTCATGACCCCAGTCTGACCCCTGGGATCCATACAGTGGAAGAAGAAAACCAAGTCATCCTCAGACCTCTTCACAAGTGCCATGGTACATCTGCATACGCAGATACACACAACGTAAATTTTCTTGTAAAACTAACCAGCACACACGTCCATTTATGTACAGTTACACATGCACATATGAGTAGGCTCAGTCCTGAGGTTTGGAGGCCTGGGCCAGAGCAAACAGCCGGCAGGTGGGAAGGAAGCCCTGCCACACCTCACTGTGGGGCACAGGGTTTCTGCTGCTCAACTGCAGGCCTCCAGAAGCTGAAGCCTGCTCTCAGCTGAAGGTCCCTTACAGCCTGCTGAGCAGGGTGCAAGGCGGGTGTAGAAGGTCTCCTGACCACACTCTGCCCAAGCCCGCCACACAGGTGCGTTTAGAAATCTATCCTATAAAAAAAAGAGAGAGAGAGAGAATTTGCCTAAGTTTAGCTATTTTTAAAAAATGTTCCCAGAGTCAACATTTGACATGGGAAAGCATGAGACTACACAATACCCACAAATTAGGGTGCTGGTTTAAGAAACCACCCTAAAAACTAGACTCCTAGCTGGGTGGTGGTGGCGCACGCCTTTAATCCCAGCACTTGGGAAGCAGAGGCAGGCGGATCTCTGTGAGTTCAAGGCCAGCCTGGTCTACAGAGTGAGTTCCAGGACAGCCAGGGCTACACAGAGAGAAACCCTGTCCCGAAAAACCAAAATAAAATAAAATATAAAAACTAAATCATTTAAAAAAAAAACAAACATGGGAGACAGACCAGTACGTGGCAGATTTTCACAACCAGAAACTGAAAGGCCAAGTCTAGCACAGAAATTTGTTGAGTGAAATGTGGTTAAATAAAGCACGGGGGAGCTGGGAGCTGGCTCAACAAGTAGAGTGCTGGTCATGAAACTGTAAGGCCCTGAGTTCGGATCCCTAGTTCCCACATTGAAAAAAAAACAAAAAAGATAGAGTGGAGTACACTGACTTCCATGCACACGTTAGCACAGACACGAGAACATAAAAGATTTAATACGAAAGCTTCTAATGTCAACACGAGCAATCCTCGGACCCAGAACAAAAGGCCAATCATTTGACAACACATATTACCCAGATTTGTTTGTTTGTTGGTTTTAATAAAAAGACAAATACCATACATGATTATTGTAGATTAAATCTTTGCTTTGTTGAGACAGGGTGTCACTATGTAGCACTGGTTAACCTGATACTACGTAGCCCAGGCTGGATATGTATACCAGGCTGGCTTTAAACTTGCAGTGATCCTCCTACCTCTGCTTCTCAAGTACTGGGATTGCGGGTGTCCAAACTACCCACTACTGAACCACCATACCCATTTCTTTAGAGAAAGAGAGGTGTAAGCAAGACCTAACTGTATTTTTATTTGCCTTCATCAAAGTAGAAAAGACTCAAAGCCAGCATTTCGACATCTCCACCCTGGCTCCGTGAATGTATTAGTTTCCACTCGCCTGTAACACTGTAGCTTAAGACAACTCAAATTCATCATCTCACAGCTCTGAGCAGGACCAGATCTTTGTGAAGGCTCAAAAACTAGTTCCCTTGACATTTCCAGTTTCTAGAAACTGCCTGCATTCCTGGGCTCGTGGCTCCTTTCTTCAAAGCCAACAAAATAGTCTATGCTTATCTCTCTCAGATTTTGACCTTCACACCTCTAAGAAGTCTTATGATTATCTCGACATAGCTCCATCACCCGGGATCATTGTTCCGTCTCAAGATCCTTCACATAATCACCTCTGCAAAGAGCCTTTGGCCAGGTAGGGCGGCACATTCAGAGGACCCAGGGCTTAGGACATGGGCATCTTCTGGAAGAGCGCTTCACAGATCTGCTGCTATGAACCCAACGGCATTTTATTCACCTTGCCTGTCTTGGGTCACACATTAAATGCTATCTCATGATGTGGAACATATCTAATTCCCCTAAACCTCCTGGACAAGCCACAGGTGAGCATCACAACATCCCATTTTACAGATGGGAACAATGCATCCTTGGTTAGAATCTCCTAAATGGGAGAACCAAGACGTAAAAGCAGGCCATCAGATCTTGCTACTCTTTCCGTTTCTTTCTGCACACTAGGGGATTAGATCTAGGACCGCCTGCATGCCAGGCAAGTGCTCTGCCACTGACCTATATCCCAGCCGCTACCACCCCCCCTTTCACACTATTTTTTTGTGTACGTGCCTGTGGTATGCAGGCATGCCGTGGTGCACAAGTGGAGGTCAGAGGGCAGCCCGGGGAAGCTGGTTCTGTCCTCCCACCATGTGGATTCCAGGGAGCGAACTCATGCTCTCAGACTTGAAGCAGTCCCTTTACCCACTGAGCCACCTTGCCAGCCCAAGCTGTGCCACAGCCCCAACACACACTGTTTCTAACTTTTTGTTTTGAGACGTGGCCTTGTTATGTTACCCAGGCTGACTTGGCACTTTCTGAGTCTTTCTTCTTTCCTGTTTTGTTTTGAGGGGAGGGAAACAAGGGTCTCACACAGTCCAGGCTGCCCCAAGAACTCCCAATGTAGCTGATCAGGAACCCCCGATTCTCCTGCCTCCACCTCCCAAGTGCTGAGGTTATAGATGTGAGCCACCACACGCCGCTCTATAATCACTCTGTAGCCCAGGCAGGCCTTGAACCTGCGGTCTCTTCCTTCAATCTCCTGAGCAGCTGGGACAACAGGTGTGTATGTGGGGGGCGGGGGGAAGGGGTGCCCTCAGGCCCAGCCAACCCCTTGCTCTACATCAGTGGTTCCCAACCTTCCTAACGCTGTGACCCTTTAACGCAGTTCCTCATGTTGTGGTGACACCCCCCCCAACCGTACAATCATTTTTGTTGCTACTTCCTAACTAAAATTTTGCTCCTGAGCAGTGACTCAGTTCCTAAGACTATGGGAAATAGGTGTTTTCCACCGGTTGTGACCCACAGGTTGAGAACCGCTGCTTTCCGGCATGGCGCACCTGCTACAGGCATGCCGCCTCATTCTCAGCCGCGGTATTGAAATTAGTTCATAATCATGCAACTGTCACAGAAAATGAAAAGGGACATGAATAGATTATAAAAAATAGCATTTTATAAAAACATATCTAGATCTCACATTATTTAAAAAAAAAAAGAGACAGAATGGAAGACTAAACAAATGTTCTCACCCAGCTGTAATTTTCAGTGCTTCTCCTGATGAATTCACAAAACTTCTCTGCAACAGGGGGTGGGGGTGGGGGCTTGTTTCAATTAAGGACGATAAAGCCAAGCAGAGGGACTTCTCTGAGCTCACTTCAACAGCAAACCCTCAGGACACCAACCCTGGTACTTCTTGCTACCTTAGGGACAGGAGCCCTTCCACATATTCAGTTGGGATGAATCCCGGGTGACCCGGGGCTGGCAGCAGGCCAGGCCGAAGATGCTGACTGCATCTGATGCTGACAGATGAGGCTGCAGAGAGACCTCAGCTCCTGAGGCTGATGGGAAGGTAACCACCCTGCCCGCCCCCCAGGAGTTGGAGTGCTGGTGAGCCCCTCCTGCTGCTACTAAGGTAATGTTGCTACTTTCTTTTCTACAGATTACTAAGCTCCCATTTTCTTTTTCTCAGCACAGAATCCTTCGCATGAAATGTACAACCACCCATGACCACCAGAACAGCTTAAAAGCTGCAAGCTACAGCTCCCGGCTTCTCTCATTGGTGCAGAGACATGCACTGAAGTGGCACCACATGGAGCTGCTTGCAGAACCATCCATGGCCTGTGCACACCACTCCTGTAACCCTAGAGCAGGCCAGGCCTCCTCAGCTGTGGGAGGAAGGAGGCAAGGAGCCGGGCTGCCCATCAGCACAGAGCCTCACATCCTGGGCCTACTCTGGCAAGATCAACTTGGCAGACCCCACCAACATGTGCAGAGCACACCTAGGACTCATGAACTGGCATCTGTTACTTGCTGACCTGGAGTATCAGCCACTTGTCTGAGAGGCACCCTGTTAAGAATCTTCCGTGTACTCTGTTACAAGCATTCGCAAATTCAATCCCATGACTCCCTGGAAACGAATATGCTCGACTGTCACCCTGTCTTACCAATAAGAAAACTGAAGTCCCAGAAGCTGTGCGTGATGGCACATGCCTGTAATCCCAGCACTGGGGAGGTAGAGGCTGGAGACTCTCCACCGTGAACTGTGGAGCAAGACCCTACTTGGGAGAAGATGGGAAGAAAAGAGGAAAGAACAAAAAGAGGGAGAGAAGGCAGACAAAGGGGGGGGGCAAATAGAATTATACTGTGTGGATGAAGAGCAGTAGCCCAGGGGTGCTCTCTCTGAAGCCAGATACTGATATATTCAGGGACAAACCTGGGGCATCAAGCTTTGGGTACACATAGGTCCCTTTCCTGACTGCTCTGTTGATAGATGACTGGAGGGGCTGGACTCTCCTCTCTAAGCAGCCAATCTCCTCCCTCCCAGCCCACAGTCCAGAGTGAGGCCTGGTCCTGAAGCCCAGCACTGCCCATAAGCAAGTTGGCACCAGGACATCTAGTTTTGTCCACCGTGGCTCAGCACTCTGTTGTCTCTGGGCTGCAGCCCATGGCCACGTCCAAGACAGACATGCTGGTGGTTGGAATAAGTTATCTCCCTTTGGAGCTGGGGAGATGGCTCTGTGATAAAGTGCTTGCTGCATAAGCACAAGACACCACGTTCGAGCCCTGGTATCTACAGAAAAAAGCCTCGTGTCCCAGCATGCGATTGTAATCCCAGCACTGGCATGGCCAAATCAGTGAAGTTCCCTGGAGCTCACTGACCAGCCAGCCTGGCCTGTATGGCAAGCTCTGGGTCATAGTGAGAGTTCCTTGGGTCTCCAGGGATCATCATCGTCCTGTTTCTTCTGTACCCCGAGACATGAGTCCCAGGTGGTGCGACACAGACCAGGTCTTCTTTGAGTATTTGTTGAACAGTAACAGTGATCATTACTTAGGAGAGAAGAAAGCCCTCACATATCAAGGCAAAACAAGTCCCCACCATCAACACAAGTCAGGGCACCACTACCAAGAGTAAAACACCAATTGTACCCTTTGCCCCACCAGCTCCAATGCAGAGGAGATACCCCAGACCAAGCACAGCAGGTAGGAAGCAGGTAGGAAGAAATTGAGCTCCTACATAACACTTCCCAAGCCCTCGCTGCAGGGTCCAGTTTCCCTGTGTGTCTGAAACAATGAAAACAAAGCAACTTAGGTAGGAAAGGATTTATTTGATTTACATAAACCTGAATCAAAGTTCTTTCAGGAGAGCCAAGGCAGAAACTCAAACAGGGCAGGAACCTGGAGGCAGGAGCTGATACAGAGGCCATGGAGGGGAGCTGCTTACTGGCTGGCTCCTCATGGCTTGCTCAATCTGCTTTCGTGTAGAACCCAGGACCGCCAGCCCAGGGGATGACACCACCAACAAGGGGCTGGGCCCTCCCCCATCAATCACTAATTTAAAAAATGCTTGCTTACACCCTGATTTTTTTTTTCCAATTTCATTAGTTTGTGTTTTTTTAATTGAAAATATATTCTGATTACAGTTTCCCCTCCCCAATTCCTCCCAGATCCTACCCATCCACCCCAAATCAATACCCTTTCTTTCTCTCTCATTAGAAAACAGGCATCTAAGAAAGTAATTAATTAATTAATTAATTAATAAACATAAAACAAAAACAAACATAAACAAAAGAGCCAAAGAAAAAGCACAAGAAACACTTAGAGACACAGAGACACGCATATCCACACACAGAGAAAATCCATAAAAACAAAATCAGAAACCATAATATATAAGCAAAAGGTCTGTAAGATTGAAAAAAAAAATACAAAGACAGAGCATCATGAAACAAACAAAACCCCTCCAAAACTACCCCTGACTTTGTGTTGGCCATCTACTGCTGGGCATAGGACCTGCCTTTAAATGTGGTTTGTATACCCAGTGAGACTCTATTGGGGAAAACTAATTTTTCCTTTGGGAGCAGTTATCAATTGAAGATAGCTTCCAGGTTAGGGATGGGGGCACATGTCCACTTCCGCTCTCAGTGCTGGGACCCCCGTCTGGGTTAGACCTGTGCAGACTCTGCATGCTGCCAGTATCTGTGAGTTCATAGGTCTCCTGTGTCTAGAAGATCTTGTTTCTTTGGTATCTTCCATATTCCCTCTGGCTCTTACAATCTTTCTGCCTCTTCTTCCACAGAGTTCCCTAAGCCCTGAGGGGAGGGATTTGATGGAGACATCTTATTTAGGGCTGAGTGTTTCAAGGTCCTCACTTTCTGCACATCGATCAGTTGTGGGTCTCTGTGTTTGTGTCCATCTATTGCAGGAGGAAGATTCTCTGATAACGGCTGAGCAAGACACATATGAGTATAGCAGAATTTCATCAGGGGTTATTTTTTGCTACATTCCTTTAGCAGAACAGTAGTATTTTGTCTAACCCTAGGTCCATGGCCTATCTAGTCTCAGGTTCTTGGCCACCCAAGCAGTGTCACACCTGGGTTCCATCTCACAGAGTGGGCCTTAAATACAATCAGACAGTGGTTGGTTACTCCCACAACTTTTGTGCCACTGTTGCACCAGTGGATCTTGTAGGCAGATCAACATTGTAGATTGAAGGGTTTGTAGCTGGGTTGGTGTCCACCTTTTTTCTGATGGCACGCGGAGTACCTTCCAGTACCACGAACACTAGTGAGTAGGGGTGAAGACTCTAGCTAGGTACCAGTTCAATCTCTCCACATTCAATGAGCTAGTAATATAGGTGTTGCCTCAGCAACTGGGCCTTGTCATCAGTTTGCAGGAAACAACCAACTGAATTGCCCTGCTACAGCCCAACCCTATGAAGGCATTTTCTCAACTGAGGCTCCCTCCTCTCAGATGACTCTAGCTTTTGTCATAACTTGACATAAAACCAGCCAATAAGACATCCAAAGATGGACTTCAGAATGAAGCAGGATACACAAAAAAAACCTCCCTTTCTCCCCTTGCCCAACAGCACATCTGCACACTTTGTCCAGGTTCCCTTTCATTCATTCAGTCTCCCCACGTGCCCAGGCACCTGAGGACAAGTTGGAGTCTCCTTCCCCTTGGTGCATCCAGCACTCAGAGGGTGAACTTTCCTCCTGCTGTAGCACAGTGTGACTAAGGTCACCATTCTTGGTCCAAGCTGAGAACTCTTACACTGCCTGCAGAATGAAAACACACTTGAACATAATGAGCAGACAGTGGCAGCTTCGAACAGGAAGATTTGAGACCACCAGCCTTAACCTTGTACTATGCAGAATACCCCACAGTCCCCCGGGACTTAATATCCTCACATATAAAATGTATGTAATTCCTACTGTTCAATCACCATGAAGATTAAACAATCTGTTGTACAGGATATTTTTACTCAAGGACCAGCACACAGTGAACATTATTAAAGGGCTCTCATCAACATCATTACCATCATCATTGTCACCAACACCATCACAACTGACCCTATTATCCTTATTACTACAGTCACCATCACCGACTCCTCCAGGACTACCACCATTACCACCATCACCACCATCATCACCATAAGCAGCACCTCACCATCAACATCATTGCAATCAGCATCATCAGCATCATCATCACAATCAGCAGCATCAGCACCATCATCACAATCAGCAGCATCAGCACCATCATCACCACAGTCATCACAATCATCAGTACCACCACCATCATCACCATCACCATCATCACCACCAGCATCATCGTCATCATCATCACCAGACCCAGAAACACACCAGCTAAGTACCACCAAATGCCTCAGGCTGGGCCACAAGGAATAGAACAATTATGCAACTGAACCCTGCCCGGATCTGACCCGAAGTCTGCTCATTTGCATCTGTGGCTCCCACAGTTCCTGCTTCAATAGACCATCCTCACTGCCCAGCAGTCAAAACCTGCTCCTCACTCTCCATACAAGCCAGCCCTTCTGCCTTAAGGCCTTCCCCTGTCACTGTTGGGTTCCCACTGGGTCCCCACACCCAGATGGATAGCACTTTTCCTGCTGCCACCAAGCATGTACCCCAGCAATGTCACTAAATCACTCAGTCCTGACACAGCTACTCTCTCTGCCTCATCTCCCCTCTTGGGCAGAAACTCTATCCCTCCTCTTTCTCCTCCCCGCTCCCTTCTGCTCTATCTCCTCTTCCCCTTCTTCTTCTGCAGAATCTGTACTCAGTCTGATGGCAAACAGGGACTGGAGAAAACTCCAACAGACATGATCTGAAGAGAACTGCTATTACCATGACACTCCACAGCTGGAAGTAAAGCAAGCACGTAACGTCAAGGCCGCTTGTCTTTGAAGCCCCGCTGACACGCTGTACCAGACAGTTCTTTGTGGAGAGGCAGCCCTGTATATGCATAGGTGCTCAGAGCACCCTGATCTATGCACTGGATGTCAATGGCATCCTGACCTCAGCTGTGACAACCAAGCATGGCTCTAAACTCTGCCACATGCTCTTGGGGTGGAAGGAGGCAAAACCACCCTGGCTGTAAACCAGTCACTGCTCTAGGTGGCAGGGCCAGGTACCTCACCAGGTCTACATATGGGTAGTTCCTTCTGTGATAGATAATCTTCACTGTTAACTTGACAAGACTCAGAACCAATGGAAACAAACCTCCCGTCCTGGCTGTGAGGGGGTTTCTAAACTGAGTTAACTGAAGTGGGAAGATCCATCCCATGGGGTGGGGTCCCAGACTGAACAAAAAAGGATAAAACAAATTGAGCACCAGCATGCATTTCTCTCCACTTCCTGACTGTGGGAGCGATGTGTCCAGCTGCCTGAAGCTCTGGCTGCCATGCCTTCCCCACCGTGACCATCTGTACCCTCAATCTCCCGAGCCAAAATAAAGCCTTCTGTAAATGGCTTCGGTTGGTACTGTGTCCCAGCAATGAGAAAAATAACCATGGTGGTTTGGATGAGAATGGCCCCAGAGGCTCACAGAATAGAGTGCTTAGTCACCAGGGAATGGAACTCTGATAGGATTAGGATTAGGAGGTGTGGCCTTGTTAGAGGAAGGGTATCACTGGGAGGTGGGCTTTGAGGTTTTCAAATGACCCAGCCTCTCCCCTCAGACACACACACACACACCCGTGTGTGTGTGTGTGTGTGTGTGTGTGTGTGTGTGTGTGTGTGTATGTATATATATATATATATAATATATATATATATTATACCCTTCTCTTTCCCTCTCTCTCAGCCTGTGGATCAGGATGCAGAATTCTCAACTACCTCTCCAGCACCATCCTGCCATGCCTGCTGCCATGCTTCCCGCCACGATGATAATAGACTAAACCTCTAAAACTGAAAGCAATCCCCCAATTAAATGTTTTCTAAGCGTTCCCTTGACTATGTGTCTCTTCACAGCAATAGAACGGGGACTAAGGTGATAACTATTACATCTATCCAAACATCACAACTTACTTGCTAAGACCCCAAAATCACAAGCCCATATAACCCTCATATGTGCCCATTCCCTCCAGACCCCACAGTGACCAGCAAATCCCTTAAATGAACCCTGGGGCTGGTGTCGTCACTCCTCACATCAGGAGACTAAAAGGAGCACTTACTGTCCCTAGCCAGTCCTAAGGTCTCATTGTCAAGCCCTTGAACTTACAATTCTCCTGCCTCAGCCTTCTGAGCACTACTATCTCAAAGGTACCTTATAGATTTTCAATGAAAAGCTATTCAGGTGGCTGTCAAGATGGCTCAGTGGGTAAAGGCACTTGCCACCAAGCCTGAGGACTTAGGTTTGATCCCCTGGACCCACGTGGTAAAAGGAGAAAATCAACTCCTGTCAGTTGTCCTCTAGCCTTCACATACACGCCACAACACACACACATACACACACACAAAGAAGAGACTAGAAAAAAAAAAGCTTGTTAACTATTTACTAGGGCCCTGGGGACATAGCTCATTTGGTGGAGTATTTGCCCCACGAGCACAAAGCCCTGGGCTCCACCCTCAGCAGAGTGTAACAACAATGTTGTGGTACACACCTCTCACCCCAGCACTGAGAGATAAAAGCAGGAAGATCACAAACGGAAAGCCATCCACAGCGACAGTCCGCGTTCCAGGCTAGCCTGGGCTACATGAGATTCTTCTAAAACAAACAGGGCCAGCACGATCACTCAGTGGGTAAAGATACTTTGTGCCACACCTGATAGACAGCCTGAGTTCTGTACCCAGAACTCACATGCAGGAGAGAACCGACTCCCACGAGTGGTCTCCTGACCTTCGTCCAAATGCTACGGGCATGTACACAGCCACATGTGCATACCAAAATAAATAAATAATCTTTAAACAAACCCACACTGATTAATAAGAAATACAATTAAAGCACAACTCTGCAAGTGAACATTGCTTAAGTGCCCTGACTCTGTTTCTTAAAACCTCCTCAGAAAGTCTGGGAACTGAGCCACCAACAGTGTAAGAAGATGGGAAAGGCACAGTCAGCCACTAGGACCAGAACCTCATTCGAAGGCTGCAAAACAGTCAAAGTTGATTTTTGTCTTTTGGGGTTTTTTTTTTTTGCCCCTGTGCCTTTAGACACCAAAACAAAAGTCTCTTACTGCTGTGACTTACGGTAAAATAAATAAATAAATCGTTAGGCATTTGGCTACCAAGCTCCCAGCCTCCCCAGACCCCAGCCAGTGAGCCCTGCAGAAGCCAGACAGCTTGAAGGCTATGGGAACCAGATGACCCCTGCCGCTGTTTCAATGTCGCGGCCAAGTTGGCCAACTGGGGTTGCTGTCATTTCACAAGAACTTCCCTGGATCAACTTCCCCCACCTGCTCTCAACCTCACCCCACACCCACCCACACAAAGTGGAAACACTTCTGTCTTTAAAAGAATGGACCAAACCAACATTCATCCTGACAAATGCGAACCAATAAAGGCAGGAAGATGAACAGGTGCTACTCTGGTCGGCAGGGCAGATGGACCCTGCCGCCCAACCCAACGAGTACTCACAGAAGCCCTCGATCTTGTCCGCTGTCTTGCTCCACGCCACCTGCCGAGTCTCCATGATCACCTGCACCGTCCTCCGCTCTGGGGTGGACTTGCGGGCACTGAACACGGTCATCACAGTCCCTAGCTCCAGGGCTCTCTTGATCTGACTCTTCTCGTATTCTGGAAGGGTGTCCACGTTGACCATGGTGGTCATTGTCAGCCACTCCAGGGAGAGTGGAGAAGCAGGAGAAATATGGAGGCTGCGGGGAACTGAATAAAAAAGGGAACTGGTTTTAATTAACTAAAGTGGCGATATCAGGAGCCAAGACCCACTGGGCTGAGTTATAAGTGAAGGGTCTAGTACCCGGAGCCTTTGGCCACTGAAAGAGTGCAGGAGGAAGGTGAAGGTTTAAATGACACCTGGGTAGAGGAGTGGCCGCTAGCCTCCATGACCCCACCGCTACACAGGCTTTGAATAACCAAATCACCATAGCTTAGTGGGTGACCCTTTTTCTTCTTGTCCAACTTTGAATAACCAAAGCAGTTCAAAGAGGCTCAGTAATCTCCTGTCCCCAACAGTATCTAACCAGCCAGAAGGTTCTTTACTATCCCTTTACAACAAAATTAAACAACTAGTTCCTCTGCGTAACAATGGAGCCAAAGGGACAGAAAACTGCCCAGGCCTGGCAGCCCCCAACAAATCCAGCTGTGAATTTCCACTGACAGTGGCCTCTCCACACCTCTGCTTCGGGTCCATCCCTTCTTGCGGAGAAAGTTCTGGCCACTCCTAAGCCTAAAATGGAACCTGCAGCCTCGCCCCTACAGCAGGGCAGAGCATCCAAGGGTCTTGGGAGCAGTGCGCTCCTGCAGCCTCGGTACTTAAGAGAGTATTTCATTCTCTGGACTTTCTCATATCCCAAAAGCAATCAGCAAATCCAGAATCAAGCCATTCTTCCCTCTTCCTGGCTTCTCCAAGAAACTCTCTACTGGATCCTGGGCTCTGGGCCCTGGGCCCTGCTTCTTGCCCTGGGCTCCTGAGATTCGCAGCCCAGGGGCTGGCAGCAATTTTAGAACGCAAAGCCAATCCCATCACTCCTCAGCTGAAAGCCCTGTAGTCCCTCGAGCCTGCCGGATGGGGAGCTGCGTCTGTACCAGAGGCACCACACCCTTTGGCCCTCATTTCCAGCCATGCAAAAGAAAGCAACATCACCTACCTCATAAAGACTGTGTAGTAAGCACTAAAAAAGATAACCCATCATCTCAGACGAGCCAGCTGTGCTGATGCATGCCCCAGCACTTGGAAGGAGGGAGCAGGGGTATCAACCCAGGGTCAACCTCAGCTACACAGTGAGTTAGAGGCTATCCTGGGCTACACAAGACAGTCTAAAAAAAGTGGGGGAGAGAGAGTTGGGTAGAAAGATGGCTCCACAGTTAAGAGCATTTGATGTTCTTGCAGGGATCAGGGTTCAGTTCCCAGCACCCATGTTAGGCAGCTGACAGCCACCAGTATCTATAGCCCCGGGGGGGTCTGATACCCTCTTCTGACCTCCACAGGAACTAGGAACACACATGGTGTACATACATGCATGCAGGAAAATGCTCATACACATTAAAAAAATACATATTTTTAATCAACTAAGAGATTGATCGATGGGACTGTGTAACCTCAGCTTCTCCTGCCAGGCCCCACGATGCCACTCAGTGTCCACCAAGGCCACCAAGAAACAGTAGAGATCTATCTCAGGCCAAGGAACAGGGAGTGAGAGGCAGGCCCTGGACCAGGGCTCTTAGGGCCTCCAGCCTGCACAGTCTCTAGACAAACTGCTCTGAACCTCAACCCTCTCACTTGTAAAATGGAGACAGATGTCCTAAGGTGTGGTTGGTGTGTCTTAGGAACTAAGAGCTGACTGGTGAATGTTAACTCAGGACATTAGCAAGCAGGCCCTGGGCTAACACTCGTCAATCCACACTCTGAATATCAACTCCATTTGGACTGGAAACTAGAATGCAAATGCCAGGGAGCGGGGAGAGGCCCAGGCTTTGCCTTTTGCCCTTCCTTCATCTCCACATGTCACGAAGCCAAAGGCTCTTCTGTGGGACTGCTGGTTTCGGGGGTCACTCTCACCACCCTGTCTGTTGCTTGGAAAGAAGGTCTGACAATACCAATGCATAGTCAGATGCAATGCCACTCCCTAGGAGCAGTAGGAAGAGCCCTGATTTAGTCAGGGGTGCAAGTAGGGACCCAAAGGGCTCAGAAGAGTCATCTGGGAGAAGGAGGTGTCTGAATTCAATCTTTTAAAAAGATGAGGGGGTGGGGGGGTGCCTCAGAGGGTAGAGTGGTTGCCCAGCATGTGTAGCCCTGGGCTTGACTCTCAGCACCACATGGGGTATGGTGGCATAGTCTGTAAGCCAACACTAGGGAGGCGGAGAAGGAGGATCAGAAGCTCAAGGTCATCCAAGGCCATAGTGGGCATAGTGACACCACCTGAATTCCCAGCCCTTGGGAGGCTAAGGCAAGAGAGTTGCTAAGAGTTCAAGGCCAGAGTGAGACCCTGGTGGAGAAGCAGTCTTAAAGTCTGGGAACAGGCTTCAACACAAGCCAGGATGCAAGCTCACAAGGCACATCCTGAGCTCTCCTGTCCCCTCCGGGGCCACCCAACACTCCTGCTTACACTGACCTGTCAGTTAGCCACTTTAGCCACTGAGGGATGAGAAAGGGGGATTTCCAGGCTATTTCATTATCTTGGAAAGAAAAAAAACAAAAGCAAGGGGGAAACTGCTGGCCCCCCTGGAAAGCAGCTGTTAATATAGGCCCCACCTGGACATCACACCAGTTCACACAGGCGCCTCGCTGACAAATGTCTGGGGAATCGGGCTGGGGATATACCTCAGGGGTAGAGCACTTGTCCAAGGGCAAAGTCCTGAGTTCCATTCCCACCACTGAGGGAAGGGGAAAAAAATGCATAAGGTTCTAAAACTCAAAGTCCATCCAGAGAGGAGGAAGTTACAGGACCATGGCCACACACGCAGGCGGCAAGGCACAGAACATGAGGACAGCCATTTGAGTGTGATCCTTCAATGCCTGCTCTCTGGAATTCAAGCGTGGGGAGGGGACCGGCTTGTCCAAGGTCACGCACCTTACGAGTGAAGAACCAGGTCCCTTCTTACCCACAGCTCTGCATGGTACAGAATGCTCCAGCCAGGCACTCTGGTTCCCCACTGCCAGGTACCTGGGAAAGGTTCACCTCAGGAAGACAAAATGGATCCCAAGCCCCGCACCAGGCAGGGCTCAGCTCAGGCAGAATGACAAGTTTCAGCACCCGAGGCAAGAAGGCCTCCAGCTGACCCTGGCTACGGAGCAGAGCCCAGGTCATCATGGCAACTCCTGCTTCGGTTTTATTCCTTCCAAAATAATGAGATAACCTGAAGACACCCCACACACACCTTCTGTGGTTAAGTTGGTCAGCTTGTGTTGTTAACGTAAACATGGCTGCGGGGTGAGGGGTGAAAAGAAACTTCATTTTCACATCTCTGTGTCCCTCACACTTTGAAACCAGCTTCTCATACACGAGAACCCCAAAACAGGAAACAGGGACTATCCTTCTCTTGAATGCTCTCTGCACATTTGGGGCAGTACTGGACTTCAGCCAAAACCCTAAGAAAGAATTCCACTAGGCTTTGGCCCAGTCGAATCCTTGAGTATTGCCTGCTCCTCCTACTGCACCAGGGTTACTGGGGTTCACCTTACACCCAGCCTGAAGCATCAAGGAAAGCCATGTTCCAACCCAAGAACCAAGCAATGTCTATCTCTATAGGTGAGTGAAAACAAGTTTGACTCTTTTTTTCAAGGGTCTCTGTAAGCATCTTCTAAGTATAAATATGCAAATGTTCAATGCAGCAAGCACAGATATGCAGAGATACCCGTGAAGATGCTCTCGGGACCATAATACCAGGAAACTTTGAGTCCTCATCTGGGGTGGGTCCCCTACATAAATGATGGAAAAGCTCAGGTCAAGAATTTTGGTCCACCCCTGTCATCTTGGCACTTGGCAGGTAGAGGCAGCAAGATCAAAAGTTCAAAGCCCCTGTCTCAAAAATAAGAAAAAATTTTAAATGTATAGGAGCTAAAGAATTAATTTATAAATTACTGTAAGCAATTTGATCTTGGGAGATTAGAGATAGTCTAATAAAAAAGAAACTCACAAAGCAATGAGTTATAACATAAGTGTTGCTGTTATTGCAATATATATATATATATGTTTCACAAAGGTTGGCTTGTAAATCCAGAGGAGGGGGTCACTGGGAGCGGCTGGGAAGAGGCACGGTGAACCGCTCCACTTTATGTTCATTGAAACAGAAAAGCCCTTATTTGGGGTGGGGGTGGGGTAGGGGTTGCCTATCTTTGAAATTAAACGTTTGTAGAAGTTTTCCCATCAGTAACTTCCCACTAACTCCACCCTGGAAGTGCAAATGGGTTCTTCATGGGGTCCCCCGCTGGGACTCCTCCAGAGGACACCAGGCTTTGCCTGAGAGGCAGCATCCGGCAACTTTAAGCATCAATAAAATCCGCAACCAAAACCCCCTGGGGCTGCTCCGCCGCGGCTCACAACCCTGCAAAATGGGGCCAGCCTAGGGCCAGCCCCGACCCCAACATCCTGTAAGTGTCCCACAGAAGCAAAAGCAGGGGCCATGACCTGCGCCCACCAGGAAGGGCCTTTGCCGCCAGGGTCAAGAACTGCAGGGAGCCTCTTTCATGCCCGGGAAAACAGGCTCGGGGCAGTACAGGGCGCCCGAGAGAAACCCGGACTCGGAGGGGTTCTAACTGTGTGCTGTGTCACATAAATGGAACCGAAATTCAAATCTTAGGTCTCAAAGAGGAGGCCACCTGTTTTCCGGACGTGTCGCCCCCTCACCCTGACAGTATTTCAGTTGTTCGAGATCAGGGTACCGAAAGAGCCCGCCGCGGCCTCTCCAGGCATCAACCTCCGGGGTCCGTATGCAACCCACGTTTCCCTGGAATTCTGGTTACTCGCGGGGAAACTGCTTTGAGATCCCCAGACCAAACAGAAAAACACATTTCTGGGTACAACTGCGGGAGAGGCGGGTCCCAGGAATCGAATCGCCCGTGGAGAAAGGGCTGCCCCGCCCCCACCCCGGAGCCACCTGTGTACTACTGGGAAGTACTGTCCCAAGTTCAAAAGCAAGGGATCCGGGCTGTCCCGCTAGCAGGGACGCGCCTGTGGCGCAGGACCCTCGGCCGCAGGACCCCTGAAGGCTGACGCCCCCGCCACCTCAGCACCCTGAGCCGCATCTCCCATTCAAACCCTGGTTGGCCACTGCACGCCCCGGAGAGGTGGCGCCAGCCCCTGGGGAGGAAGTGGCCGGCGGCTGGGCTGGGCACGGCTGTCCCCAAGCAGGGCTCCCCAGGGCACGCGCGGCCACCTGCCCTTCTCGCGCACCCCAGCCCTGCCAGCACGCACCCGCTGCGCTCCGCCGTAGTCCCCACCCGACGCAGTGCCAACTGGCGGGACCCCGCACGAGCGCAGGTTCCCGGGAGCCCAGTCCCTCCGGGCCACTCACCTGGCCGTGCCCCCGGATCGCAGGCACCCGCCGGTTCCCTGGGCCTGCCAGCCACGGGTCGGGGGCTCAGGGGTCCCGCGTGCAGCCTCTGCCTGGGGCCGGGGCAGTACCGCAGCCGGGCCCGAGTCTTGATCAGCCGGGCTGCTACTTCTGCTTTGGCTGCGGCAGCACCACGTGATTCCGCGGAGCCGCCCCCCTCAACGCGCCGCCCTGTCCCAAGGCGGGTCCAGACCCGACAGAGCACCCCAAGAGCTCACGTCCCAGCCGTGCCTCTACCTGTCCAGGGGGAAACTGAGGCAGCCCCAGGACTACCTGCCTGGATGCAATCACTTAGCCAGGATAAAAATTTCCCAAGAACGTTAGCATTTATGGGGCGCCTACTGCATACAGATATCATGCTCGCATTTACTATCTTCAGAGTTGATGCAGTTAAGTCAATACATTTCTTCCTACCTGAGAAGCCTTAAATACCCCAGCCTCGGTTTTCCTATCTCCAAAACAGATCAAAACAGCACCAGGCCCAAAAGTTTGTTGCAAAGTATAACTGGACACTAGAGAACTGGTCTCTTGGTTTTCGTGTTATGTTTTTGTTTGTCTGTTTGTTTTCGAAACAGGGTTTCTCTGTGTAAGTCTGGCTGTTCTGGAACTACCTCTGTAGACTAGGCTGGCCTGGAACTCACAGAGATCCCCCTCTGCCTCTGTCTCCTGAGTCCTGGGATCAAAGGCCTGTGCTACCAAGCCCAGCTCACACTAAATCTCTATCAGAGAGATGGCAGCGGCATCAACCACCTGAATCATGGGGCCATTTTCAGAAATAATGACTAAACCTGGGCATATTTTAGTGTTTCTCAAAGAACTTTGACTTGTATTATTTGGGGGAGGGAGGTTGTTTGTGTGAAAAAAAGTCTCACTGTATAGTCCTAGCCAGCTAAAAACTCACTGTGTAGCCCAGGCTGGCCTCAAAATCAGAGATCTCCCTGCCTCTGCCTCCTGAGTGTTGGAATTACAGGTGTGAGCTACCACACTTGGCTTTGTTTTTGTTGTTGTTGTTGGTGGTGGTGGTGGTGGTGGTGTGTGTGTGTGTTTGGTCTTGAGAGTCTTACTCTACCCATGCTACTTTGCGCTTGGCCTTGGCTGGCCACTGTCTGACCAACAACCTCATGAAGATCATGAGCATGCGTGGCTACAGCTTCACCACAATGGCTGAGCAGGAAATCATGAACATCAAAGAAGCTGTGGCGGGTCACCCTGGACTTCAAGGAGTAGATGGCCCCTGGAGCATGCGCCTCTTCCCTTGGAGACGAGACAGAAGCTGCCTGGTGGTACTTTTCCAGCCTTGATTCTTGGGCACCCACCTTCTGTTCATGCACATTGAGACAGCTCAGAGGGTGAAAGCACTTGCCCCCAAGCCTGCCAACCTGTGCCCCGTTCCAAGGACCCACATGGTGTAAGGAGAGAACTGAGAGTTGTCCTCTGACCTCTATGGCTATGCTGTGGCACTCCCATGATTCTTTGTGAAATAAATAAATATTAATGCAAAAGAGTCTCAAGGTCACCGAAGACAAGGGGGTGTGGGAGCTTGACAAGTTACTGCTAACAGAGTCGCTGCTCTGTCTTTAGATTAGAACATGTTAGAGCCACAAAACATGATTTAGCTGACAAACTATGTAGCAAGTGAATCATAAAAGGACTGTTGGTTTAACAGGTGATGGCTTGACACAGCACAAACACACCAGTGAGCCACAGTTGCTTATTCCAGACCTGAAGGGTCACTCAAACCTGGGTCTCCTCTCCCCCACGACAGTCATTTGGGTCATGATGCTCCCGGGGCCACATCAATCTAAACCCCCATCCCTGCCACCAATAGCAACAAGAAAAACCCCAAGTGCCTTTGAGTCTAGTTTCCTTTCCTGGCATTGTTCAAAGTACATCGCCCCTGGGGACAGGCTAAGTCCCAGCTGCTGAGTGCTGGGCCTCTGGGAGAGGAAGTACCACCCAGAACTGGTTTGCAAACCTGGCAGCTTCCACAGCAGGATGGCCCAACCCTTTGCCACCTCAACTGGCTAGGGAGGTCCTCTGGCTTTGCTCCTCTTGCAGTTTCCCAAACCTGGGATCCTGCTGAGACACATGCAGTCATTCAACCAACACATGGCAAGTACCTGCAAGGAACCAGGCACTGGTGGACTCCAGGGGTTCCCCAGCAATCATCACAGCCAGATCCAATGAGCCCAGAATGGGTTGGAGGGATAGCCCGATTCTAGTGTTCACAACTATATGGCCTGTAACGCCGACAACATGACCATTCCATGGTATGGTTAAGGTAGAGGTCTTTATTGTAGATAAGAGAATAAGAATAGATAGAGGCATCTAGGAAAGTCCAGGGCAGAGAGAGAAAGAAGTAGACTGCATGTGGCCAGCAGACTGGAACTGGACATGAGAGAAGCAGAAGGGGAGGGGGGAATCGAGAGGAAGGGGGAGGCAGGGAGAGGAATGAGAGACAAAGAAAGAAAGTATATTGAAAATAGCAGGGTTATAAGGGGAATGAGTAGCTGGGGGAAGGGAAGTCCTTGAGCTAGAGGGAGTTTGGGGTGAGAAGGGTTAGGACGCCAGCATGGACTCAGAAATGTAGAACAGGAACTTGTGATACTGAGGGATCCTGAGGACAGCATGTGCTTTGGGATGCTAATAGGTGTCACAGAGAGCCAGTTGCTCCTTCTGCCAGAGATAAGGAGAATGGTTCCTTTTCATGGAGGGGAACCAGCCTCACAAGTTCCTGAGGAATGCTGGCATTTGTCTAATGGCCAGAAATCCTCCTAAGATCCAGAACTGCTTTTTGGAGTTTGGAGATTGAAGTTTCCTTTGGACCTGACATGTCCCTGCACAGAATTCTTGACTTTTGTAAACCTCACTTACAGAAAAGTGCTGTTGGGGAGTCGGGTGGGGGAGTTAGGTGGGCAGGTCCTGGGTTGGGCACATCCAAGGAGCTGTGGCGTGTAAAATCAAGATCAATGGTTTAAAACCAAGAAAAACTATACATTTAGCCAGTCATGTAGTACATGCCTATAATCCTAGCACTCAAGAGTTGAGGCAGGAGAATGATAAGTTAGTTCAAAGCCAATCTGGAATATACAAAAAGTTGGGGGGTTTTTTGGTTTGTTTTGTTTTGTTAGAAATAGTGTCTTACTGTGTAGTCCTGGCTGTCCCAGAACTCACGATGTAGACCAGGCTGGTTTCAAACTCATAGAGATCTGTCTGCCTCTGCCTCTTGAGTGCTGAGGCTAAAGGTGTGTGCCACCACCACCCAGCTGTGAGATCCTGTCTTTAAGAATCAAAGAGAGGGTAGGGGATGTGATCTGGCAGGTGAAAATATTTGCCTCTAAGCCTGACCTAAATTCAATCCCTGGGATCCACATGATGGGAGGAGAGAACGACTCCCATAAATTGCCTTTTGGCCTGCACACATGAACCATGACACATGCATACCCATGCACACGCATACACACATACAGTAAATGTTTCCTAAAAATCAAAGTGACAGGTTGGAGATGTAGCTCAGTTGGTAGAGTGCTTGCCTAGCATGCAAGAAGACATGGGTTCTATCCCCAGCATTTCATAAACTCAATGTCTTATTTTCTTTTCCAGTTGCTGTAATAAAATATCTTGACAAAAGCAACTACGGAGAGAAAAGGTTTATTTTGACTCGCAGTTTCAGATGACAGTCCATCACAGCAGGGAAGTCCCAGTTGCAGGAGCATGAGAGAGCTGGTCACATGACATCCATAATAAGGAACAGAAAGCAATGAATTAATTCATGCATGTTAGTGCACAGCTCGATGATTCCATTCATACGGTTAAGTTTAGAAGCCATTGCCTAGGGAATGTCGTCACCCACAGTGGGAAGATCTTTCCATCTCAAAAACTGCAATCAAAATCTCAGCCCAGTGACTCTGGAGGCTGAGGTAAGTGGATCTCTACGTGTTAAAGGCCAGCCAAAGATACATCGTAAGACACTGTCTCAAAATAAACAAGTGAATAAATAAATAAGGCCATCCCTCAACAGACAAACCCTCTGTCAATCTGATCTAGGGAACGCCCTCACTGAGGCTCTCTTCCCAGGTGATTCCAGACTGTGTCAAGTTGACAATTAAAACTAACTAGCACACTGAGTGTGTGGCAAATCCCAGCACTTGGGAGGCAGAAGTTGGAGAATCAGAAGTCCAAGGTCATCCTCAATTAACCTACACAGTGAGTTGGAGGCCAATCAGGGACACAGTGAAACTCTGTCTCAAAAAACAAAACAAAAAAAAAAAAAAAAAGAGAGAAAGAGAGAGAGAGAGAAGAAGAAAAGAAAAGAAAATCAGAGAAAGAAAGGCTAATAATGCCAGTCCTGAATGTCACAGGGTACCAGATCTTAGTAGGCTCCAAGACCTTAGCACAACTGACTCCATGATGGAAGTGCCAGTCAGACTATAAGACTCAGCATGTAGACCTGCACCACTTGTACCACCTGCCAAAACTAAAACAAAGGCCAAAAAGTCCATAAAGGTCTGGGGAAAGACTCAGAATATACTAACCTTACATTTAAGCTTCTGTAGATCCACTTCTGTAGATCCACTTGAAGTATGTCAAGCCAGAATGTGGTTTTTGTGCTTAAGAGATCATCGGAGAAAGGCTTGGGGCTACACTGGAATCCTGAGCACCCTGTGTAGTCAGCCAGCCTATAAAGACTTTCTATTGTCTTAAACCTATGTCTGAGAGCAGTCTTCTCTGGTGAATACCCCACAACACTGAAGACAGGTAGACAGGGATGTGACTCTTGACTCTACCACATGCTTCTGTGTCCCCAAACTGTGACTTAGTCATTCTGAATCTCAGTCTTCCAGGCTGCATTGAAGACATAAGCCCCCACCCCTAAAGGCTAGACTTCTACAAACAGTGTGCACAGGTTGTCTGGGGAACCCTCTCACCGTGGAGAGCACCAGGGTGACTGGAGGTGGGCATGGCAGAATCAGAATCTCGGCCCAGTGACTTTGGAGGCAAGGTTAGTGGATCTGTATGAGTTAAAGGCTTGGGATGCGGCTCAGTGGTAGAGTGTTTGCCTAGCATGTGCAGATCCCGCAGTTCCATATACCAGTGCCAGGAGAAAACAAAAATTACCAAGTTTCAGGGCTGGAGAGATGGCTCAGTTGTTAAGAGCACTTGCTGCTCTTCCAGAGAACTCAGGTTCAGTCTCCAGCACCCACATGGTGGCACATGACCATCTATAACTCCAGTTCCAGGGCACCTAATGCCCTCTTTTGGCCTCATCAGGTACTGCATGTATGTAGCACACATAAATACATGCAAGCAACATATTCTTATACATTAAGTAAATACATAAATAAAATAAATCTTTTTTAAAAAACAAAGAAGTTGAAGTGGTGATCTTGTTTGGATCTGAAATGATCCTTACAAGTACCTGTCTTGATCCTTGGTCCTCAACTGGTGGCACTATTTTGGGAGGCCATGGAACCTTTAAAAGGTGGGCCTGGCTGGAGGAAATGGATCACCAAGGGCAGGCCTTTGAGAGTTATAGGCTGTCCCTGAGTTCTGGTTGGCTGCTGGCTGCTTCCTGATCCACCATGAGTTGAACAGCCTGTGCCCCCCCACACTTACCACTAGTAATACCAACAACATCTTTCCTGCCAAGATGGACTGAAAACTGCCTGAAACCGTGGGCCAAGGTGAACCTCTCCTCCCTGGAGCTGCTTCTGTCAAATATTTGAGTCAGAGAAGTGTGAACGTAACTAACAAGAGTGGAGACTTTTTCCATCGCCTGCTGTCCTTGGCTACTGGACTCAACAGAGCTACAAAGAGCCCAAAAGTCAACAGTTCCCCGGAAACCTCTGCCATTGGCTATAATTGGGTCTCTGATTCCAGCTACCTCATACCTATCTCCTAGGAATGAGATTCCTCCCTTGTCTGGCACATAGGATGAGACCCCCCTCCCCCACTGCATATAAGGGCTGCTGTGGGCGTGTGACCCAATAAGGGAACTGTTGGTAGGGGGACATGGGAAATGATGTCACGTGGACAGTTCTTGAATCCTCAGGTATCATGAGTGGCTCAGAGGAAATGAGCGAAGCGCCCCTTCCTCCCGCTCTGCCTTTTCTTTCATTCTGCAGTGTCGCCATGGTTAATTTAATTGTCGACCTGGCGAAATCTAAAATCACCTGGGAAGAAAGTCTCAATGAAGGATTGTTGAGATCAGGAATACATGGGTACTTGGAACCGAACTCTGGTGCTCAATTAAGAGCCTGCCCTGCTAATCTTAACTGCTGCTCCTGTTTTACTTTTTCAACAAGGTCTCAAGTTCAAGGCTGGCCTTGAACTCTTTTTTTTTGTTTTGTTTTTGTTTTTCAAGACAGGGTTTCTCTGTTGTAACCCTGGCTGTTCTGGAACTCACTCTGGAGACCATGCTGGCCTCCAATTTACAGAGATCCTCCTGCCTCTGCCTCTTGAGTGCTGAGATTAAAGGCAAGCGCCAACACTGCCCTGAAAGGCCTTGAACTCTTTATGTAGCTAAGAATGGCCTCGCACACCCGATCTTCCTATCTCTACCTCCCTTGTGCTGGGATTATGTCACACACCCAGCTTGGGGGCTGTCCCTTTTGTTCCCATCACAGACCAGGAAGTCTTGTATTTCAGATCTTTGACTAGTCAAGCACCGAGCCCCTGTCACTAGGCATAGGGGAGAAGAAAGACAAACTGCGGCATTTTAAAAATCTATGTTTTAAAGACCAGTTTGTATGCCATATTATAGAAAAGAATCTAGAAGTGCATGCTGTTCCTAGTCTAGCAGGCATCTCTTTTTTATTCTGAGTTAACCCTTCGCAGCCCAGATAGCCAGGAAAGAGCACAAGACAGAGTGCAGCAGTCACTACCTACACACAATATTTCAAAAAGTATCTGAAAAGGGCCAGTGGATGGCTCAACAGGTCAAGACTCTTGCAGCCAGGCCTCATGACCTGAGTTTGATTTCTGAAACCCATATGGTAGAAAGAGAAAATTGACCTCTGACCCCCAACCAGAAGCATGCTGGGGCAGGCATGCACCCATACACAGATACGTACACATGCACACATAAAATTTTTTAAATGTAAAAAAAAAAATTGAGGAAAAAAAAAAAAGGAACCAATAATGAGGTAGGGAGGTGACGCAATTAGTAAAGTGTTTGCAGTGCAAGCATAAGGACCTGAGTTCAATTCCCCAGATCCCGTAAAAAAGCCAGACGTCATGGTGTGGATTTGTAATCCCGGCAATGGGGAGGGAGAGACAGGAGGGTCCTTGGGACTCACAAGACAGCCAGCCTAGGTGACTCGTCAAACCCCAAGCCAGTGAGAGACTTTATCTAAAGAAAAACAAAAAAAAACAAACCAAGGTGGATAGACCCTCAGCAATGATACTTGAGGCTGTCCTCTGGCCCCGTGTGCATGTACATGAACACATACATGCAGCTCGACAAGAGGGAGGAAGAGCGAGTGAGGAAAGAGAAGAACGAGAAGAGCCAACAGCACTCGTGCCAGGGAAGATGTGCAGCGACTGGCCGGAAAGCACAGAGCCCACGGGCTCTTTAGACAACAGCCAGGCAGTTTGTAGAAAGTTACGTATACATTACCAGAGGTTCCAGCAACCTCACCTGTGTTTAAGAAAGAGGAAAAAAAAAAAAAAACATGAAATAATCTGAACAGTAATGTCTGCAGAAGCTCTATACACAATCGGGGCAATCATGGGACCAGCCCACACGACTCTCAACTGGTGAACAGCAAACAGGTACCCACACCCAGCAAGGAGAGTGTTTATCAGAGCCCACTGAGGCTGGGTCTGCGACGTGTCACGCTAAGTGAAAGTTGCCACAATCAAGGGGATTACGGTCTGGTTTGTTGTCTTGTTGGTTTTTGTCTGTTTTTGCAGTGCTGGGACTGGAACTCAGAGTCTTAAATGTGTTAGACAAGCACTTTACCATTGAGCCACGCCCTCAGCCCCTCACTTGGGGGGCGGTTCTAGACAGAGGCCTTCTGAGCCACATCCTCCAGCTCTGATCCTGTTCTGACATTCTGGAACAGGCAAAACCACAGAAACAGAAGACAGGTCAGTGATGGCCCCTGGCTGGGGTGGGAAGAAGGCTGGTAACAAGACAGTATAAGACACTTCCCGGGGAGTGATGGAATTGCTCTATTTTCTTTTTAATTACGTGTGTGTGCGCGCATGTGCGCCATAAGTATGCAGGTGTCTGCGAAGGTCAGAAGAGGGCATAAGACGCCCTGGAGCTGGAGTTGCAGACAGTTGTGAACACGTGACCCAAGCTCTGAGAACTAAGCGAGGCCCTCTCTTCACTACTGAGCACCTCATCACCGCCACCTCAGGGGTGGAGTCAGGCCCTGACTCCCTGACTTTATCCCTGTCCAAACTCATAGGACCGTACCCAAAAGGATGGATTTTACTGCATGAAAATCACATCTTCTAAGGGGGAAGAAATGAGTAAGCGGGGCATAATGGCACACAGCTTTAATCTCAGGATGCAGAGGCTACGCAGGAAGATTGCCATGAGTTCAAGGCCAGCCTGGGTTATGTAGTAAGTGTCAGGCAGGCCAGAGCTACACAGCAAGACTCTGTCTCAAAAAAGGAAAAACAAAAAGTTTTGTAAAGATTTTTAAAAAACATGATTGCAACAAATGATAACAACGTGATCAGCCAAGGAAAGGGAGAAGGACAGAGCCAGAGCATGCTGGGAAGAGGGAGGAAGGCTACCTGGATATGACCTTAATCTGAGCCTGGCAAAGGACTGAGTATGGGTGAAGTTGGGTGAAGAGGTGAGTTCCATGAGCAGGAACAGCAGCCACAGCACACCCTGGGAAGGGACTCAGCTGAGCTGGAATGAAGGGTGTCTGTGCCCAAGACGTGCCATTCGGAAAACCAGAAATCGGTTCAGGAAGCGTCTATGGGGCCTTGCTAAGGCATCTGGGGCCAATAGGGAGCCATAGAAGGTCTAAAAGCATTACATTACACATATATATCAGAGCCTTGCACACATCCTAACGAGAAAGGATGACTGAGCCATACATTAAGCAGCAAACACGAACCTGATACCAGCTGTGCGAAGGGCACTGTTCTAGAAGCTGAGATCTGAAAATGGACAAAGAAGCAAGCTGTGTGGCACAGGCCTGTAACCCCAGTGCTTTTGAGGCTGAGTCAGAAGGGCCATAGGCTGAGAGTTCAGTCTGAGCCACATAGAGAAACCCTGTCTCAGAGAGAAAAGAGAAAGGGGAGAGATGACTTAGGTAGTAAGTTTGCTGTGTAAGCATAAGGATGTGAGCTCAAGTCCCCAGCACCTATGTAAAAGCTGCACGTGGCAACATGTGTCTGTAATCACAGTGCCTGGAGGTGAGATAGGAGACTCTTGGCGGTCTGCTGGCCAGCCATTCTAGTGGGATTGTTGAGCTCCAGGTTCAGTGAGAGATCCTGTCTCAAAAAATAAGATTGAGAGGAATTGAGGAAGATACTCAACATGGACCTCTGGCCTTCACAAGTACACACACACACACACACACAGAGGTATATATACTACACATACAACACTCTCATATATCCACGAGAGACATAGAGGCAGGCACACACATGGGGGGTGGGAGGCCGGGAGAGCACTAGCTCTGCAGCTCTCCCATTCTACCAGAGAAGACAGACCATAAACAAGGAAGCTCATACATGAGATTATCTCAGGTGAACAAGATGGATGAGGAAGGAAGATTCAGGCTCAGTGCCAGCAAAGCTCCTGGATGAGCTGGCGTTTGGCCATCACCAAGCAGCTGACCCAAGGTCTAGAAGGCCAGCTAAGAGCGTTGCATCTCCCTCCAACCCCACAGTCTCCTGGCTCGGGTAAAAACAGCATTGGTCCAGTGCAGAGGGACCGCCCGAGTCAGAGTGGGAAAGTTTCCTTTTGGCACTGAAGGTCGTGGCTGTTGCCATTATAAACAGTGCCCATGTTGGTACAATCACATGGACTCCAGGACGCACCTGGAAAAGCAAGCCTGACATTCAGAATGAAACCACACAGCCCCCAAACAGAGCTAAGCAGGCAAAGCAAATCTCGCTGCATCCTCCCTGCCAGCCAAAGCACCCCCTTCTAGGCTCTTCCATCAGGACCCTCTTGGGATGTCACCACAGTGTCCACAGAGGACATTTCATTATGAATTGAGCTTCTAAGTCAGGTCTGACGTGGCTGCCAGCCCACTCACCGTGCTCACCAGGCATGATGAAATCGAAGCCAGGAGTAAGGTCAACAGACTGGTGAGGAAAAGGGTGTGACTTGAAGGCAGACTACCAGCTCCAATACTGCACATGCCCAGCCAAGTCCACACATCATCATCTTCCACTCGTGTAAAGCTTTTCCAAGCAAAAGAATCATAATGGCACACTTCTGAAACACTTGTTTGTTAGTATACATGGGCTCTACCATTGTTTGGTTGTCAGTAAAAATCACCTTCCTGTGTTTGGGACACCCTTCCATAAAGGGACACACCTAGCTAAAGCAGAAGCCAGGCTCTTGCTTTCCCAACTCCCTTGCAGCTCCGATACCAACCCTCACTTGCGCGCATTCAGAGGCACTAGCCCAAGGCTCCTGTGCAAGAGAAGCAAGCCTAAGAAGGCACACATTTCGAGAAGGTAGGCCAAAGACCTCCAGAACATGCCTAGCATAGCTTTTGAGATCAGTTGGGGGAAAACACAGCAGGGGGTTCTTGAAGGGTTACTCAAATTAATATATTAAAAGATACCAGCCACGTGGTGGTGGTGGCGGCTGCAGCAGCGGGGGAGGAGGGGACGCTCATGCCTTTAATTCCAGTACTCAGGAGGCAGAAGCAGGCAGATCTCTAAGATTGAGGCTAGCCTGGGATACAGATCAAGTTCCAGGACAGCCAGGTTATACAGGAAAACCATATCTCAAAAACAAACAAACAAACAAAACAACAACAACAAAAATAGTGTGTCTTATATTCCAGGCTGATCCCCATCTGGTGTAGCCCTCTGCCCTGCCTCCACGTCCCAAGTGCTGGCTGGGATCACAGCTTGAACACCACATTTGATATCTTTTTTTGTGTGGAGGGAGGTTGAGACAGGGTTTCTCTATGTAGCCCTTGCTGGCCTTGGAACTCAATCCGTAGACCAGGCTGGCCTCAAGCTCAAGAGATCCGCTTGTCTCTGTCTCTCAAGTGCTGGGATTAGAGGCCAGTGCCACCACAGCCCAGTTGGTAGCTTTTAATACATTATTTTTAGTAACACTTCAAGATCTCCCCCTTATGCTCTGTTTTCTCCCAACTGATAGGTACATTGTATGTCAAGATGATTCTTATTATATAAAGAAATCCTTTGGAAAGCCAGCTCTATGAAGGAGCTGATTAGAGGTAAACCCCAAGCACAGTTGGTACAAGGTCGCTGGGGGTAATCTATACAGTGTCGATAGGAATTGTTACTTCAGGCAGGCCATCGAGAAAGGAAATGGATTTGGGAGTGGGGCGAGCTGTAGAGAAGGTTCAGCGCAATTAAGAGCACTGGCTGCTCTTTCAGAGGATCCCATTCAATTCCCAGCACCCACATGGCAGCTCACAACTGTCTGTGACTGCAGTTCCAGGGGATCTGATGCTCTCACACCAATGCACATAAAATAAAATAAAATAAATTATTTTTTGAAAGAAGGAGGAAGAAGAGGAGGAGGCCAAGGAGGAGGAGGAGGAGGAAGAGGAGGAGGAGGAGAAGGAGAAGAAGAAAGGAAACAGGGTGAAAAGAGATGACTCAGCTAGCAAAGGTGCTAACAACTGAGTTGGAAGGTAGAAGAAGAGAATTGTAGGGTGCCCTCTGAACCCCACACCTGCCCCATGAACACACACAAACAAGTGTTTTTTGTTTTTGTTTTTGTTTTTTTATCTGAATGGCTTTTTGGCTGCACGTATGTCTGGGTACCACATGCATGCAAAGAGGACAGAAAAGGGCATTTTATCCCCTAGGATTGGAGTTGTGAGCCATCCTGTGGGTGCTGGGAGAGGAACCTGGGTCCTCTGGAAGAGCAGACAGTGCTCTTAACTGCCGAGGTGGTGGTTTGAGTGAGAATGGCTGCCACAGAATCATATGCTTGAAGGCTTGGTCCGAAGTTGGTGGAACAGTCTGGGGAAAGGTCAGGATGCTTGACTTTGTTGGAGGAGAAGTATCACTAGGGGTGGGCTTTGAGGTTCCAAAAGTCCACACTATTCCCATTTAGCTCTCCCTGCCTCATGGTTGTTGTCTCAAGACACCAGCTCTCAGCTACTGCTTCAGCACCATGCCTGCCTGCCTGCCTGCTGCCATGCTCCCCAGCATGGTGACTGTGGACTCACCCTCTGAAACTGTAAGCCCCAGATTAACTCTTCTTCTGTAAGTGGCCTTGGTCATAGCGCCTCTCCACAGCAATAGAAACGTAACCAAGACACCATCTATCAGCTCCACGAGGTGTTTGTTATTGCTGTTTGGCTGTTGTTGTTTTTAAGTTGTTCATAGTAGTTGACATTTCAGGGGGTTTAAGACAAAAAGAGACAGGACAGACCTATAAGATTCTGTTCCTGGGACTGGAGATATGGCTTAGCACTTAAGGGCACCAGCTGTTCTTCCAGAGGACCCGGGTTCACTTCCCAGCAGATACATGGTAGCTCATGAACTGTAACTTCAGCTCCAGGGGATCCAACGCCCTCACAGACATACATGCAGGTAAACATGCAGACATACAATGCACATAAAATAAAAATAAATAAATCATTTAGACTGCTCTTCTTTGGGGAGAGGTGGGATGGGAGTGGGAGGATGGGTGGTACATACGGGGGATAGGGAAGATGGGGGGAGCTGGGCGGAATGAAGGGAGCGGTGGAAGGGTGTTGGAATGCAATATATGAGAGAAGAAAAACTCTAATTTAAAAAAATAAAAAGATTCTGTCCCTGATCCTTCTGCTACCAGCAGCTAAAAGGCAGACTCTTGGCTGATCAAGATGCTTAGGAGAAATGACAGCTAAGAACTCAGCCCTAACCAGGATATTTATACCATCCCTCTGTGGCTCAGGGAACATGGCGAGAGAGATCTGTCACAGTGTAAGAAGCAGAATGTAGAGAGAAGAGCCAGTAATGGCAGCTTCTGGGCATGGAGGAGCCATTGCAATCAGGAACTCACCACAGCTGCAGTGTGCTGCCCCGGGGCGGGGCCTGCACAAAACCGGACAGGCCAGGAGTCAATCAGAGAAGGACTCACAGGACCACATCCTGGTCCACTGAATATTGGATTCTGGGGGAGAGGCAGGCCTCATCCTCAGGTGTGTATCCACTGCTGAGCCCACCAGGCTTCAGTGGATGCTCCAAACCCGTGGTCACACAGATGGCCCTTGTTCAAAGCAACAGGTCCCAAGAAGACAGAAATGTGGGAAAGGGGTGCATAGGGAAGAGGGGAGATGACACACAAGGGAGGGGGATGAAACGGGACGGAACGAGAGAAACCGGAATGCGCTGTATACACGGGTGACATTGTCAAAGAACAAAGTTCGTTTTATGTTCCTGTAGCCGTCAGCAGCGGTGGTGGCTCGGGCCTGTAATCTCAACCCTTGGGAGATGAAGCAGAAAGATCACAAGGTAGAGGCCAGCCTGCGCTACATAACAAAATCTTCAAAACCAAAATGGAGGTTTGGGGGCTGGAGAGATGGCAATTATGAGCACTGGCTGCTCTTCCTGAGGACCTGAGTTCAATTCCCAGCACTCACATGGTGGCTCACAACTGTCTGTAATACCAGTCCCAGAGGATCGGATTCCCTCCTCTGACCTCCATGGGCACTAGGCATGCGAAGGGTACACAGACATACACATGCAGGCAAAACACACACATAAAGTGTTAAAATATTAAAAGCGGGTGCTGGGATGTAGCTCAGTTGGCAGACGGCTTGCCTGGCCAGCAAGATACCCTGGCTTAGATTTCCAGCACTGAATAAGCTCAGAGTGTCAGCACACACCTATAATCCCAGCACTGGAGAGGAGGCAGGAGGATCAGAAGTTTAAGGTCATCCTCAGATACACAAGAAGTTTAAGGCCAGCCTGGGCCTTTAAACTTTAAAAGGGCCCCCATCCCCTTTAAAAGATTAAAAAAAATCTGGAGGCTGTTGAGAAGACTCAGCACATAAAGGTGCTTGCTGCCCAGATGACTCAGAAGCCACAGAGTGGAAGGAGAGAACTGACTCTTGCAAGTTGCCCTCTGACCTCCACAGGCACGCCACGGCATGTGTAAACACGCAAAGTATAAACAAATTTTGTCCCCAGAGTTTTGAGACAGGGTCTCTCTATGTAGCCCTGTCTGCCCTGGAACTCGCCACCCCCACCCACTCACAATATAAAAATTTTTTAATCTGTATCTGTGCAGTTTTTACCTATCAAAAATGAAAACGTAATGTAATGAAGTGAACAACACGCCAAGAAGACAAAATGCAAAAGGAGAGACAGTTGGACAATAGGCAGAGAGTTCTCCAGACAATTGTTTTCCCACCTTGGTATGCATCTCCGCATCTTTCAAGTATCAGTATCTGGGTGTGTGGGCATTAATCATCAGACAAAAGGCAGCACAGAGAAACGCCAGAGGCCACAAGACAGGATACTCTTGCACATCACAAGTCTGATAAGGAAAGCCGATCAAGAGCTCTTTTGTTTGTCTGAGGCAGGTTAGGTGTTTCCTATGTAGATTATGCTGGCCTTGAACTCACAGCAATCCTCCAGCATCAGTTTCCCAGTGCTGGAGTTATGGGCATGAGTCACTCATAAAGAATTCAATAATAAAAGACAACACAATTAAATGTGAATAGAGAATCCAAAGAATTCAAAGATTTTTCTCTGAAGACAGACATGTGGCCAAAAAATACACGTGAACATACCTTGGGCATGGCACACAGAGATGATAAGAGCTCACTTCACACCTGCAAGGGTAGCAAAAAAAAAAAAAAAAAAAAAAAAAGTGGGGGTGGAGGGAGTTGGGAGAAGAGACAAAGTCTCTCTGTGTAGACCTGGCTGCCCTCAAACTCTCAATCCTCCTGCCTCATCTTCCCAAGTGCAATGATGATAACCATAAGCCACTACATCCAAGCAGAATAGCTAACTAAAAAACAAAAACCAAACCAGACAGACAAAAGCAGAAGCTGCTTCTGGTCCTGGTGGCTCAGGCCTCCCATCCTAGCTACTCTCAAAGCAGAGGCAGGAAGATCACAGGTTCAAGGCCTGCCCCAGTGACAGAGTAGGTTCAAGGTTAGACTGAACTAGTTTGTGAAATCCTATCCCGAAATAAGAAGCAAAAGAAGGCCTGGAGGTGGCTCAGTGGCAGAACACTTGCCTAGCGTGTGTGAGGCCCTGGGTTCAATCCTTGGCTCTGTCAAACAGACAAAAAAAGAACTGGTGTCAAGTATTGAGGGCCCCACATTGAGCAGGGAGGAGGGTAACATGGTGACACTGTGCAAAGCGCGTGCTAGCTATCCCAAGGCTAAACACGGTGTGTGACTCAGCCATCTCACTGCTAGGTAAATAACAGAGAGATTAAAGCGTGTCCACACAGAGACCTGGGCACGAAGAGCTGTGCTGTTCATAGTAGCTCAGACTGGAAAGAACCCGGATGCCTGTCCACTGATGGACAAGCCAATGAAAAGGGGTCTATTCATAAGATGGAATATTACTCAGCCATAAAAAGAAAGGAAGCGTGGTTCCATTTCACAGCATGGGCTGATCTTGACAACATAAAGCTCAAGACATTTATCAGGAAAGACCACAAGCAGGGCGCTTCCATTTTATATGAAATGACCAGGATAAGTCAACTTTCGGAGAGAAAACGGGGCTGGGATTGCAGGGGGGGAGGCAGGAGGTGACACAGGAGTGACCGCTTGATGGAAAAGGTGGTCTGATGGGTGATAGAAAGGTTCAGAGGTTGTGGTGAGACGGTGACCTCCCTGCGAACACACCGAGCACCTCAGAATTAGACACTTACGTGTGCACGGCATGGAATAAGACTCGGAGCTCCATGGAGCTGAATTTGAAATGTAGAAAAACAAACAGAAACAAATAAAAATAGATGCCGGGGCTCAAGTCTGTAATCCCAACACTGGGAAGGTCATGTCAGGAGAATCAGGAGTTCAAGGCCGCCCTCAGCTGCGTGGCAAGTTTGAGGCTAGCTCTATGCAAGACACTATATCAAAACTAAAATGGGACTAAGGAGATAGCTCAGTCTATAAAACGCTTGCCGCCCAAGCATGAGGACCTGTTTGATTATTGGAACCAACATTTATAAAAGAAAGAAAAGAAAACCTAGCCATGGTGGTACATGCTGGTGCATTCCTGTAATCCCAGTGCTCAGGGGTGGAGGCAGAGACTAAAGGATCCTGGGGCTCACTGGTCAGCCAGTCTCGCCTACTTGGCAAGTTCCAGGCCGGTGAGAGAGCCTGTGTCACAAAACAAGGTGGACGTTGTCCTGAGGAACAACAGCTCTGGCTTCTGCACCCGTGCTTACGCACTACACACACACCCCTACAACCCCAGACACCAGCACACGTGAACATGCATACCTACATTTATACACACCAAATAAATTAACACTTCCAAAGCTGTGGCTGTAACCAGGAGCGCAGGTGAGTGCATGCCTAACGCGCAGGAAGTTTTGGACTTTGGGACTTTGATGCCCAGCACCACAGAGACTGGGCAAGAAATTAAACACCTGTAACCCCAGCCCTTGGGAGACAGAGTGAAGAGGGTCAGAAGTTTAAGGTTATCCCTTCCTACACACTGAATTCTAGAACAGCCTGAGCCGAAGGAGAGCGTGGATGAAAACATTAAACCTGGGCACTGGCTCAGTAATAAAGTGCTCGCCTTGGTAAATAACACACGAAGACTTGGGTTCGGAACCCACTGGGCATGGTGGCACACGCTCAAATCCCCCTGACTCTAGAAGGCAGAAGCAGGCAGAGCTCTGTAAGTTCACGGCCAGGCTGGTCTACATAGTAAGGACCAGGATAGCCAGGTCTACACAATGGGACTGTCTCGCATTAAACAAAAGCAAAACAGATTTCAAGTGTCCATACACCCCACCCCGGCAAGGCAGGAGGCTGAGTCATGCAGATCCTTCGGACTCTGCCTCCAGCACGCTGCGAAGAGCTGTGGGTCAGCACACCCCGCTGCTATCGCTCTTCGTGACACACTCCACTCATCCTACTTAGTACCCTACCGTAGCTATCAGGAGCCCCCGACATATCTGCTCTTGCCCCGGTGTAGAATGCACTGGGTGGGCCAGGGGTCCACATTCACAAGCTCCAGTTTAGGCTCTGAGTCGGTCTCTCACGGAAGCAGACCCTACATGGAGGCACCTTTCCAGGCCCTGATGCTAACATACTGTAAAACGAGGTACACTGCCTTGCGAGTTTCCAAATGAACCACTCCCAACGTGGTGTGACATAAAAGGGGTAGAGAAGCCATGGATGAGGAAGGAAGAACACAAAGCAGGAAGGTTGGGTGAAGTCCGAGATGCAACAGGGGGCAGAGCAGACGCTGCATCCCCTCTGCTGCAGGCACAGTAGCAAACCCAGTCTAAGGTCCTCAGGTCATCCACCCAGGCATGAAACCCAAGGAACAAAGTTCTGCAGGGTGGGGCCTGGACTTCCCCCTGGAATTACCCCAGTCAGAAGGACAAGGGCATGGTGGGGACAGTATTCTCATACCAGCTTGATGCTATACCTGCGGGGAAACTGTCCTGGCCCAGCAGGGGCCCAGGCTCAGCAGCAAGCTTATTGCCAAGGCCTCCCTCCTCAGGTCACGCTTGCTTACATGGTCACCTCTGAAAGAGTCAGGGCGCGGTCCCTTCCCCTGCACTCTACACTCGCCCCGCCTATCCTTCAGACTGGGGTTGCCCCACCTCCCAGCCTCAGTTGTTCCCTTACAAACTGGGCTCCCGGTATAGTTCTGTCCTGGAGAATGAATGTGGTCAAAGGTGAGAGGGACTCATCTGGACCCCAGGTTGGCTGGCACCCCAGGCTGGACTTCAGGATCCTTTACCGTTATTCTCTGGCTTTGATCTTCAGCAGCTTACACCATGGATGGTGAGACATGGGAAATCAAAGAAATCTTGAGTCTTTGCAAGAGACAGGAGCCAGCTCCCAAAAGGTGCTCCTTGGAGAGGTGGGATCCACGTGCTGCAAACAAGACAGTGTGAGCTGATCCCAGGCCTGTCCCTGGCCAGAGCCCAGGAGCCAGCCTACTCTGTGTCTGAACACTGATCCAAGGACGGTAGGGACTGCACACCTGGGAAGCTAATCAGGTCTCACTACACCACAGGAGAGTAGCTGGAGCCAGGGTGTGACCCCATTATATGTGACTCTTGATTTCCTGCAGCCCTGTCCACAGTGGGGCAGAATGAAACTTCCCAATGCCTGCCCTACTTAAGACCCAGGATATCACAAATGATCCAGCAACTGTACTTATTCTGGTACAGCTCCCAAAGAACTGCAAACAGGGACCTCAAGAGGGACTCACACTTTGGTGCTCAGAGAAGCATCATGCACATTGGCCAAGAGTCAGAAGCAGGACAACAGTACCCTGATATGCATAGGCAAACAAAATGTGGTATACCTGCAAGGTAGAGTATTCTTCAGTCATGAGAAGGAGGGAGCTTTGCATACCTGCTACATTGCTGATGAGCCTTGAGGATGTTGTGCTAAAATCAATAAACCCAGTCACAAAAGGACAAGTTCCATGTGAGCAGGGTTAAAGGAGGACCCCAGAGGTCACATCCTGAGAGTCAGAAAGGGTTTCCGTTCAATGGTGCCAGAGGTGAGGAGCTGGGAAGATGAGAAGGTTCCAGAAAAGGATGGTCATGATGGCGGCACAGCATAGTAAAATTAGACATGGAAAGGGAGGAATAAAGCACACAATGAGGAGGCACACAGGCTCACAGGCCCTATCGGTAGCCATCCTTTAAAACTCAGTATTCCACTGATTCAGAAAACCTGGAAGGCACGAGTGTATCTCTAGATGCATACAGCCTACTAACCTTAAATCAAGGTGAAGTAAATAATTCTAATGGAACCACAGCATTCAATGAGATAAAAAGCAATCATCTAAAATCTCCCCCAAAGAAGCCCAGGGCCAGATGGATTGAGGTCAGAATTTTACCGGCCCTAAAAGAGAACTAACACCAATACTCCTCAAAATGTTCTAGATAATAGAAACTGAAAGAATATTTCCAATTTCTTTTTTTTTTTTTTGAAGGCAATATTACCCTGATACCCAAGCCAGATTAGACTCAACAACGAAAGAAAATTATAAGCCCCCATCTCTGGTGGAGGCAAAAATTCTTGATCAGACAAACAGAACTCAAGAAGACATCAAAGTATTATCCACCATGATCAACTCGGTTTCATCTCAAAGACCTGGGGTTGGTTTGACTCACATAAATCAATCACCGTAATCTACCACATAAATAGACCAAGGGGTTAAAACACTCATCAGCATCTCACTAAATGAAGAAAGGTCTTTTGACAAATTCCACTATATTTTCGTGACAACAGTCCACTGGAGACATTGGGAGCCACTCCCGAGAGTTCCTGAGGCCCTTCCGTCTCTGCCGAGGCCCCTGCTCCGCTGCACACAGCCACAGCCACCTCCCTCCCTCCACCCAGGGGAAGAGGAAGTGGTCAGAGGCCAGCAAGGGAGAGCCTGAAAGAGGACATGTCCCAACCCAGGCCACCCCCTCCCTGCTGCAGAAGAGTGGACTTGAGCCCTAGTGCCCAGAGTTTCCCTACTAGGGAAGGCTGAACCTCCTGAACCCCAACAACGATGTCTAGGCCTCCAGACTCCAGTGTAGGGGGGATGGGAACCCCAAAACCAACACCCAGCACTCTTTAGGCTCAGAGACAAGAGGACAAAGCATTACAGAACAGTGAAAAAATGTGCCTCTGGAGCTGGATGTTCGGATCCTGGCTCCGGGGCTTATGGCAAAGAATCCTTTCTGCTAACAGCTGAGGCGAGAATCCATGAGGTGCAGGTGTGGCAAGTTCAAGGTGTTGCATGGGGTGTAGTCAAAATTCCGTACATGGAAGTGCTGTTATACACTGGGAGCATCTTTGGGGTCTGAGGTTCACAGGCTCTTTTCTTTGTTACATTGGAGTGAGTGCTCAGTGTAGGGTATTTCCAGAGAAAACCAACTGTAAACAGAGTAAGAAGGAAAACTCTGAATGTTGAATATATACATATCCAGGGGTATACACATGCCCAGGTGGATATACATATCCAGGTGTAGACACATGCCCAGGTGGATATACATATCCAGGTGTACACACAGGCCCAGGTGGATATACATATCCAGGTGTACACACAGGCCCAGGTGGATATACATATCCAGGTGTACACACATGCCCAGGTGGATATACACATCCAGGTGTATACACATGCCCAGGTGGATATACATATCCAGGTGTAGACACAGGCCCAGGTGGATATACATATCCAGGTGTAGACACATGCCCAGGTGGATATACATATCCAGGTGTACACACAGGCCCAGGTGGATATACATATCCAGGTGCATACACATGTCCAGGTGTATATGCTGGTGACTACACCATCATGGCAGTGTAAGGGACTGCATGACAAGGTTCTGGTTGCTGGAATGCAAGGAAGTTGTGGCCCATTCTCTTCCCCACTTCTTTCTGCTGTATAGCTGCTGACAGTCTCATTGATCATGGTGTCTGTATTGCTTATTGGTAAAACTAAAAATAATCTTTAATTCAGCTCTTACTAACTGGGAAAGGGACACGTTACAGAAAGCAAGGACATGGTGATTTCAACACTAATAATAATAGTAATCTTACTGACCTTCAAGTCCTAAGCGTATGAGAGAGCTGCTTCATGTCTAATATCTCTGGCTGATATTACACAAATAATGAGGGAGTTGTATTACAAAATTACTCTTGGCACAAAAGGCACTGATTCCTCAGTAAAGACAGGAGCTGAGGAGCCTGGATAAGTCAGCACATCTGAAAAGACAAAGACACGTAGATAATCGCCCCTGAGAATGTTTGCCCTTTTTTAATGAAGAAAAAGAAAGCCTATCTAGATGCAATGATAAAGCGTATGAAAAGCTATAATAAATTATAAACCTAGGATAGATGTGATTATACTCAAAGCTTAAAAATCTGTTTAAGACTGAAACTGCCTAAATTGATATACTAACTTGAAGCTACAGAGAGCCCTCAAAACTAGAAATATGGGTAGTCAAGGAAAAGAGGGATAGATGCTGTTAATGCTAAAGAAATATATGACTGAAATTTGAATATATAAGAAGTAGAAAAACTAGAAAAAGCTTATAATCTATAAATCTTTTTTCTGGCGCCTCTGTGCCCTTCTGTCTGTCTGTCTGTCTGTCTGATATATCTTGTAATTATAAATCTGTTTGACAAGGCACCCAGCAAACCATTAACGAACCATTGTGTTAAAAGTTTTCTGAGTAAAAACAAGTTAAAGATTAAGCTGCCACTATGAAGGTCATTCCTGCTTACAATGTAATTATGCAAGTTCTTTGAAGCTTTGTATGTGTTTGACAAACTGTAAAAATAAATGAAAGAGCTGGTATGTTAGCGGCAGCCAAGCCAGTACTTGCAAGCTGAGCTCCCTGGCTGAAGGGACCAGGTTTCTCTTTATTGAGCGTGCTCTCAAATCTTTTCTCTCACATCACCAATCCATATGTCTTTTTTTCGGGTCTTTCCATGATCATCATCCTGATGTTGCTGAGGCTTGAGCCCTGCATGTATACACATGCCCAGGAGCATACACATATCCAGGTGTATACACATGTCCAAGTGCATACACATATCCAGGTGTATACACATGTCCAGGAGCATACACATATCCAGGTGTATACACATGTCCAGGTGCATACACATATCTAGGTGTATACACATGTCCAGGTGCATACACATATCCAGGTGTATACTCATGTCCAGGTGCATACACATATCCAGGTGTATACTCATGTCCAGGTGCATACGAATATCCAGGTGTATACTCATGTCCAGGTGCTTACACATATCCAGGTGCATACTCATGTCCAGGTGCTTACACATATCCAGGTGTATACACATGTCCAGGTACCTATGCATATCCAGGTGCCTGCACATATCCAGGTGTCTGCACATATCCAGGTGTCTGCACATATCCAGGTGTATACACATGCCCAGGTGCATATCTGTGCACATTTGAGTGGAGCCCAGAGGTCAAAGTTGGGTGTCACCCTTTATTGTTATCCACCTTCACTTTTGAGACAGAGTCTCTCGATGAACCTGGAATCACTGATTCAGTGAGATAGCTCTCCAGGGAGACCCAGGGGTCCTGACTCTGCCCCTCAGTGCTGGGATTATAAGCATGTGCCACCATGTTTGACTTTTTTCTTTTTGCTCTTTGCCTTTTTTTTTTTTTTTTAAACAGAGTCTCAGGGTCTCACTGTGTAATCCTGGCTGGCCTGGAACTTATTCTTTAACCCAGGTTGGCCTTGAACTTACAGAGATGCCTCTGCCTTCCCAGTGCTGGGATTAAAGGAGTGTTCCACCACACTCAGCATCATGCTTGGCTCCGGGGGAACCAGAATAGGGTCTTAATTCTTGGGCAGCAAGCACTCTATTCATTGAGCTATCTCTCCAGGCCCACCCCGCCCCCATCCCACTCCCATCCCACCCCTCTTAAGGACAAGGATGAATAACCCCCTTTATTTGTAGAGGTCCACTCTGAGTCCCTTGATTACACGATCTAATCACCAAATACTTCCAGAGCCTCAAGGGAAGCAGAGTCCCACTGCCTCCCCAGATGCAGTCAAGTATGGGGGAGGGGGGGAGAACAGATCAAATACGGTGTCATCTCATGGCTATGTACAGCTCCTTCATGTCTCTTTGGATGTGGGGACTTCACAAAAACAAATCCTACCCAGAAACTCCAAATCCATACTCAAAGCCACATAAACTACCTTCCCCAGAATGCACCACTCTGGACTACATTTTCCAGAATGCAGAAAGGTCATGTTACCGCCTTATTTCTGACCCTGGTGATTTCTGGGAATTGTTGTCTCCACCCGTGCTAGAGGGGGAAACCCATGGGCCAAGAAAGAACATTATGGTTGTCTAGGCAGGAGTCTCATGAGGACAGATAGATCTGTGTTATGAACCAGGAGACTCCAGAGGAACTTGAGGCACCTTGGACCCCGCTTCAGCCTTACAGACTGATTTTACTTGCAGCCAGTCCTGGGACTCACCTTGAGAGCAGAAAGTGTGTGTGTGTGTGTGTGTGTGTGTGTGTGTGTGTGTGTGTGTGTGTGTGTATGTGTGTGGTTGTTGTTGTTTTCCAAGACAAGGATTCTCTGTTGTAGCTCTGGCTGCCCTGGAACTTCACACTATAGACCAGGCTGGCCTCGAACACACAGAGATCCACCTGCCTCTGCCTCCTGATTGCTGGCATTAAAGCCCTGCACCACCACTGCCCTGCCTAAACGTGCGTCTTTGTTTTTTGTTTTTTCTCTTTCCCTGGAACCTACCACACGCCAGGTTCAACAGGAATGCCCTTAGGGTATTCACCACACGACCAGTTGTCTATGGCCAGTGGTCCAGTCACTGGCCACTGTTATTTTGAACATAGCTCTGAGCTACACTTGCCATTCAGATGAGACCTGAACAGAGTTCAAAGTTGGGAAGACCTGAGCTGGATCCCCAGCGGAAAGACTCTCCTAGAAGCTGCCCTCTGGCCTCCACGGCTGTAGCGGCATGCACGTCCATACTCAGACACATCATACATACATTAACAGTATATCATCCATGAACATCTGAAAAGGAAAAGAGATTGTCCGTGGTCACAGATCACCAAAGAAGGCCACCCTTCTGCCTCCTCATTGGCCGGTGCCATGTGCCTATCCTGTCCAATGAGTAGGAGTCTGAGGAAGAGCATTTATTGGCTTAGAACAGTCAAGACCAGACGCTAGGGTGGGACACCCTGACCTGGGATCTGCCAAGAGAAGAGGAGCCTTCAGCACCCTGACCAGAGTGTCTTTCCTCTCACAGTCGTGGAGTAACCAGGATGTGAAACCCAGTCATCGGCTGGGTGCATCAGGGCAAGCACACTGTGGTTCTTACAGTCTCTCCTGAGAGCAACAAGAACGTTCCAGAATATTCTTTGAAAAAGCATATCATTGTTGAGGTTAAAGTGAGACGTTTTCCCAGCATTTTCCTTCCCCTCTCCTTCCCAAGGCACCCATGATTCATTGCTGTTGAGACATTATGCAATCCAGGCTGGCTTGTAACCCAGCATCCTCCTGCCTCAGTGTGCCTAGTACCAGGATTATAGGTTTGCATAGCTACACCCAGTGAGGAATCCAGTCTTCTTTTCTCCATTTCCTTCCTTCCTCAAGTCTTTCTAAATTTATAGTTACCAGCCAGGCGTGATGTTCAGATGCCTGCAATCCCAATACTAGAGCCATGGAGGCAGGAAGATCTCAGGCAGCCAGCCTGAGCTACGTGAGACCCCGCCTTCAAAGTAAGAAGTATCACAGTCCTTTTCCTGGTGTTATTTGGGACAGTTCACATCCGTTCTGGCTGTCTTCCCAAGCACGCCTCACCGTCCTCAGTACCACTAGTCCAAACCATTTTGGAAATTTAGGGTTACAAGCGAGGAAAGTCACTCCTGCCTGCTCATTGTTTCACAGCGTGTATGGAGTATTGGAGCTGAGGGGATGGCTCAGTGGGCAAGAGTGCGCACTGCGCAAGAATGAGGATCTGAGTTCAAATCCCCAGTTTTTTGTTTTTTAAAGAAAAGGCCGGGTATGAGTGCACATGTGCCTGAAAACCCAACATCGCAGGGGTTGGAGACAGGAGGATACCTAAGAATTGCTGCTCCCCAGCCCAGCTCCAGGTTCAGAGACCCTGTCTCAAGGTAGTGAGTGACAGAGCAGGACAGCTGGTGTCTCTGGGTCCTGTGTGAGTGCACTTATGCACACACAGTCACACTCACACACCACACACACACACTAACACACTCACACACACTCACACTCACACACTCACACACACATACTCATGCACTCACACACTCACACACACATACTCACACACTCACACACTCACACTCACACACTCACACACATACACACACACTCACACACACATACTCACACACTCACACTCACACACTCACACTCACACACTCACACACACACTGACACACACTCACACTCACACACACTCACACTCACACACACTCACACACACTCACACACACACTCACACACTCACACACTCACACACTCACACACACATACTCACACACTAACACACTCACACACTCACACACACATACTCACACACACATACTCACACACTAACACACTCACACACACACACACTCACACCTTATTCACATAGCACTTCTACTACAGTAGGTCTTCTACAGAAGCTAGTGATGGTTTACCGCACACAGAGGAAGTGGGAAGGTCACATGCAAACACGTTTTCGTGCCCTTATGTATTTCGTGAGCATCCAAGGATTTGGGTGTCTGGAGGGGGGCACCTGCTGGCCAACGCTGGGGACTGTGATACTTCTTACTTTGAAGGCGGGGTCTCACATAGCCCAGGATGGCTGCCTGAGATCTTCTTGCCTCCACAGCCCTAGTGGGATGCCTGGGATTGCAGGCATCCGACATCACGCCTGGCTGGTAACTATAAATTTAGAAAGACTTGAGGAAGGAAGGAAATGGAGAAAAGAAGACTGGATTCCTCACTGGGTGTAGCTATGCAAACCTATAATCCTGGTACTAGGCACACTGAGGCAGGAGGATGCTGGGTTACAAGCCAGCCTGGATTGCATAATGTCTCAACAGCAATGAACCATGGGTGCCTTGGGAAGGAGAGGGGAAGGAAAATGCTGGGAAAACGATGTCGATGTTTTCTGTCTGATGGAGAGAGGCAGTGTGGGGTGGTGGTTAGTCCCCTTCAAACAGGTAGGACCCTGAGGGGTGTAAGGGGTATGTGTAGTACTAGAAAGGGTCCTACCTGTTTGAAGGGGCCTCCCTTCAGTCTCCAGGCCTTTAGCAACACAGGTCCTTCTTTTGGGCCCTAGCCTATGTCAGGGTAGAGACCAGGCAGTGAAACACATAAAGAATTGCTGACCAGGGACTGGGAACAGTAAAGACCGACCAGGAATGCCATGATTCCAAGTCTCTGTGCCTAACCATCACCCTACACTGCCTCTCTCCATCAGACAGAAAACAACACTGTTGTTCTAGGTGAGACCAAAAGGAAGGGGATCATGGCTACTCCACAGAGCAGTCTGGAAGTATCTAGATTTTGGGGGAGGGGGGCTCCACTTTAGTGTGCAGTCTGCTCCCAGTGTCCTTTGGGAAATCCTGGAGGTTCCTCCCAGGCTCTGCCCCAGGGAAAAGCCCTAGCCTGAAGACCTGAAGACCTGAAGCTCAGCTCCAACTCACTACCCTGTCAGCTATGTGACTCTGGGCCAGTTACTGCCCCTCTCTCTGTCTCTTTCTCCTTCTTGAATATGAACAAGTGGTGTTTGAATTCTGTATCCCTGGGGTCATGGGTTCTCTTGAGGGAAAAGCAACCTAGGCTGTGGTAAGCCCCAAACTTTCTGGGCCCCAGCAGCACCCCCAAGTGCTAAAACAGTTGGAGGTCTTCCTTTCCCAGTCTGGCCCTAAAAGCCGTCACCATAGGACACCCAGACTCTGTGGTCTGGCTTTCTCCATTGCTGGGCAGCCCCACATAGCACCCTGGGGCAGTGCCCCACACCCTCCGGGCCCTACCAAGTTCCGCCCCAGCTGCTACTTCCCCATCTCTGGTCTCTTCACAGTCTGGTGCACATTCTTTTATCTAAACAGGTACCCAAAATTCTCTTTGGCACTGGCTGTCAATCAGGGTGACTATGGACCCTAGGCAGTCTTTCTAAACTGAGCAAATAAAAGCATACACTCTTCGGGACATGATGACACAAAAAGACATAGGTGGCCGATGTCTTACCTGCCAGCTCTATGCCTAGGGGACATCTGACTGTCTGGAGACATGTTGACTGTCCCACCTGATTATGCTTCTGGAGATCAACAGCACCATCAGGCAAGGGTACAAGATGGCCCCTTGGCAGAGAACAATCCAGCCCCAAGTGCCAGGCATATTGAGAGTAAGGGGTCTCGTGTCCATATACAACGCAGAATTCTGAGGACCACATCCCAAGGCACAGTGGTTATCCTATGGTCAGGTTGGGAAAATCGAGGCACACGTTCAATGCCTCCATCCGTTATAGCTTTATGCTGTGATTTCTCTCTGCTAAACTGAACACAGAGCTGCACAGAATCATCCAGGAAGTGAAGGAGCAAGAAGGGAAGAGGGTGGAGCCCTCCAGTGTCCCCAGGTCCCTGTCCCCACCCCTCCACCAGCACCACCACTGAGGGTTCTGAGAGATCTTGGGCTGAGTAGGCTTGTTCACGTAGATGCCGGTACCATGCCAGGCTGTTGCCCATGCTGCCACCAGAGGACAGCAGAGACCGGGAAGTGTCTGCAGGTCCGGCCTCCCCAACTTCTGGTCAGAAGGTGGGCACCACGCTGAGGTGGTTTGGGAGGCTCTCAGGGGATTCTGTTTCATATAAAGTGACCCAATGGTTATAAAAAGCTACCAATATGGAAGCCACACACATGTGGCTTATAAACAGTGGTGAAAGGAAGGATGGACAGATGTACATTCCACATAGATGGGGGGGGTGGTCACTACCTTCTTCTTAATTGAGCTGTGAGGTTAACCCTGCCTAGACAAGAAAAGCAGGCTTTTGGTTAAGGAGATGAAAATATTTGAGGAATAAAATTCTGTTCTGCATGGATCAGAACATCACATGAAGAGCCACTGAAATGGCCCAGTCGGGTAAAGGGACCTGCAGTCAAGCCTGACAACCTGGGTTTGATCCCTGAGATCCACCCACATGGTAGAAGAAACCCAACTCCCACAAAATGTCCTCCGGTCACTACACACTGTGCCACACTCCGTACACACACACACACACACACACACACACACACACACACACACACACACAACAAATAAATGCTTAAAAAAATCACACGGTGCACTACCTGTAGGGGCTTCTTTTTCATTTCTTTCTTTTTTTTTTTTTTAATTCTTGCTTAATTTGAAGTGGGAAGATCCACTTCTTTTCATTCATTAATTAATTGACTTACTTATTCATTGTTTTGTTGTTGTTTGTTTCTGTTTTTGGTTTTTTTTTGGTTTGGTTTGGTTTGGTTTTTGAGACAGGGTTTCTCTGTGTAGCTCTGGCTGTCCTGGAACTCACTCTGTAGACCTAGCTAGCCTGGAACTCAGAGATCTGCCTGCCTCTGCCTCTGGAGTGCTCATATTAAGGGCGTGCCCCACCACTGTCTACCTAAGGGTCTGCTTTTCAAACGGTCCTGGGGTGGAAGCCAGGGCCTTGTGCATGCTAAACATGTGTTCTGCTGGGCTACTTCCTCAGTCCCAGTGAATACATTGGTTACATTCTTATGGACACTTTAAAAGCCAGTTTAAATAAAACAACAAAACTAAAAAGAGTTACCAAGTGAACACAAGATGGTCCTGACTTCAAAATATAAAAACAAGCATGAACAAGGGAGGAAAAGGAGAAATAAACCAATATGGAGGCCTCCAGATGCTCACTGGTGGACAGACCTGTGAGCAAAACGTGGGCTGTGGATCTGCGAGATGACTCAGAAGGTCGGGATCCTTGCCACCTAGCTTAACCTGGGTTTAATCCCTGGAACCCCCGTGGTAGAAGGAGAGAACCGACTCCCAGACTGTATCCTCTGGCCTCCGCTTGGGCAGTGTGGCACACATGTTCCTGCACACACGCATGTGCACGCACGCACGCACGCACACACACGTAAACAAAATGCACAGAAACGTGTATAGACAGTGGAATATTATACAGCCACAAAAGAAAGGCAGTAACGACACATGCTGCCATAAGGACCATCCTAGAAGACACGCTCCGTGAGATAAGCCAGACATGGAAGGACATAGTATTGTCTGAATCCACTTATCCCAGGTCCATAGAGTGGCTAAATGGAGCAGATAGGGACAGAAAACAGAGTGGGATTGTCAGGCACCGAGAGAGGTGAAGGAAGTGAGGAGTTAGCGACCCATACACAGGGACTGGGGAGAGCACAGAGTATACACTGAGCATGTGCAAGGCCTCGGGCTCCGTCTCCAGCACCATATCACACACGTGAAGCTTAAAATGACACGTGTAGGATATGCGCGTTCTGTGGCACTTACTTATTTTGTGCATGTGTGTGTTTGCGAGCACGCGCAGTCCGTGGCACACATGTGGAGGTCAGAGGACAGCTGATGAGAGTTGGTTTTCTCTTCCACCATGTAGGGCCTGGGGATAGAAATTCTGATCATCAGGCTTCGTGCCAAGCACGCTCACCCGAGGAGCCGTCTCATTGCCAGGTGTTTGCTAACCACACGCAACAGAAACAAAGATGTTTCCACAAGCAGAAGCGTTCCAGATCTCCTGCCCAGGTAATTTAAAATGTTTGGGGGCTCTTCCGTGCAGACAAGAGTGTGCTAGTTCAGAGCTAGTCTCAGGTCTTGGTACCTTGGGGAAATAGCTAGTGCCTCCAGATGTTTATCTGTTCCTACAGAGGTTATAATGGATGCGCAGAGACTGGAAGATAATATGTCTTCAAGCCACAACCAGGGTCAAGGGTAACACCCACAGGGATGGGAGACCACACTTTATCCATCCTCATACCTATGTTGTGAGGGAGTATGAGAATTTGGGGAGCCAGAGGGGAAGAGTGAGGAACTGTGCGGTAGAAGCCTTCTCTGACCAGACTGATACCATTAAGAAACCAGACAGAAGAACACAGCAGAGCTGCAGCCTGTGTGGGCTTCAGCCCACCCTTAGCATCTACAACCTGGAAACTCTCTAGGGCGGTGGTTCTCCATCTTCCTGACGCAGTGAGCCCTTACTGCAGTTCCTTGTGTTGTGGTGACCCCCAAACATAAAATAATTTTCGTTGCTACTTCATAGCTAATTTTGCTGCTGTTATGAATCCTAATGTAAATATCTGATATGCAGAGGGTCTTAGGTGACCCCCGTGAAAGGGTCGTTTGACCCCCAAAGGGGTTGCCGCCCACAAATTGAGGACCACTGCCTTGTGCTGTCCTCTCATGTCACTTCCGTCTGCTGGATGCTCTGTTTGCTGACACGTGCCACCCCCCTGAAACATTTGTGGAGCCCTCCTGGGTAGGGTGATGCCCCAACTCTTCACTCCGTTGAGGAGGCTCGCCTGCTCTCTTGGAGACAGGCTCTCTGTAGCCTAGGCTACAACTCACTAAGTAGTGGAGAGCGGCCTTGAACTTCTGATCCATTTGTCTCTGCTTTCTAAGTGCCAGTTTACAGGTCTATACCACCTCACCCAGTTCAATTTGGTGCTTGGAAATGAATCCGGCCGGGGCTTTGTGGATGCTAGTCAAGCACTCTGCCAACTGAGCTACAGCCCAGGGGTAGTGTTCGCTCTGCCCCATGTCGGTTGCTTCTGAAAGAGAACGCAAGGAGAACCCCCCTAGAGAGTTTCCAGGTTGCGGACTCTGCACCCCAAAGTGAGGAAACCATGGTTCTGTCACAGGGAGTTTCCCACCCTTCTACTTTGGAAGCCACTGCAAGAAAACAGTCGTATCTAAGCCCCAGGGGTGGGTAGGCAGAGAGGTCCCCTTGGACCTGGCATCCCTACTCCTTGCAGGGCTGTGCTCCAGGCTGAGCTGCAGCCTGTGGTCCTCAACCCACTCTTTCTGCTCCCTCAGCCTTGCTCAGCTTTCCCAGCCTGGTGGGAGGGGGAGCTGCAGCAGCTGCCTCCTGCAAGGGAAGCTGGGTCTCCATGGCAACATTGACGTCAAGGGCCCAGGTTGGGAATGCGGCCTCCCAACCCCCCCCCCTCACCCCCCCCCCCCCCCCCCCCCCCGGTGGCCAGCTTGGCCCAGCCTCAGCCCTGTTCTGCAGCAGCTGGGACCCAAGAGTGTTGAAGCCACTGGCCTTGCCCTCTGATCTGAACCCTCCTGGGATGCAGGGATGCCAGAGGCCCTCGACAGGTGCGAGCATCCTGGTGGGCCCTGCTGCCTGTGTCTTCCTCATTTGCCAGCCCCCACTTTGTCCTCAAAGTGCCCTCAGCTGGCTGCTTGCTTAACAGACCCTGCTTCCTGCTCTATTTAGGATCAGGGAGGCCCCCTCCCAGAGAGCATGTGCACTTAACGAGAATGGGGGAAAGGGAGAGGAGGTGCCAGGACGACAAACAATTCCCAGCTTATCACTGAGCCTCCACTCTGTACTCAACCCCAGTTCATTGTTTTAGGATAAAGACCCAAGAGGCCTTAGCCCTCTCTCTGGTTGGCAGAGGTCCTCCGCCCTACTTCTCCTGTCCCTCCCACGTGCCCAGCCCTGCCTCGGGGTGTCCCACATGCTCTTCCCTCTTCCAGGAAGTCTGCTTCATCTACACTCTCAGGAGTCATTCCCGGCTCCCTTCCGGGCCTAGGCAGCCCCTGAGCCCAGGTTCCCTCTCAGAGGCTCTCATGGCAGTCTGCGCTTTCTATCCACTCGACTCATGGTTGCTGTGAAAAATGATGAGTGCTTACAATGGTCGCCCTCCTCCCTCAGACCGTGTGTGCTTGACGTCACAGATGGCATGGGTTTTATCCACTCCTGAGTCCTCAAGGGGTATTCTGTACAGTAGATGTTCTTCCTCTTCCTCCCCCCACCTCCCACTCTCTCTCTCTCTCTCTCTCTCTCTCACACACACACATACACACATGCTCTCTCTCTCTCTCTCTCTCTCTCTCTCTCTCTCTCTCACACACACACACACACTGGTGAGATGGGTCAGCAGTAAAGACTCTTGCCCCCATGCCTGACAATCTAAGTTCAATCCTCAGGTCCCACATTGCGGAGGGAGAGAACTCATTCCCACAAACCGTCCCTTGACCTCAACACGCAGGCTGTGGCATGCAGCACCCTCCCCACCCCCACCCCCGCCCCATAAATGAATATAACTAAAAAATTTCAATCCCACTTGTTTTGTGTAGTGCTGGGTGGGGGTGGAACCCAGGGCCTTCTACAGGCTAGGCAAGGGCTTTACCCTGAGCGACACATGGAGACACTCTCCCATACATCTTCACACAGCCTCGGGACTCAGTTCATATGCAGATCAGCCACATAAGATGTACACACATCAGTGCTTCTAGTGTCTCGGAGTCACACAGACACCGGAGCCCAGCTCCGATGTCTTCTTTGTCCCTGTCTTTGGCCTGGTTGCTCCAGCACTTGTCCTCCTGCCCATCCCTGGGTCCATTCCTGACTGTATGGGTTCCCCGTCCTGGAAGTCACACGCATGGAGTCATTGAGCTGTGTGAATGTGAGGTTGTGCCAACAGAGGGAGGATGTCTCCTGCAGTAGCCGCAGAGGGGACCACCAGAATTCTAAGGAATCTCTGACCTGACTACCCCAAATACACACTTGACTGCTCAACATGCAAGCTAAAAAAATAAATAAAAATAACATCCAGGTTTGGGGTTGGGGTGACTCCGTGCTAGAGCACTTGCCCAGCATGCTCAAGTCCTGGATTCCCTCATTTCCCCCAAATCCAGTCTCACCCTCACCCTCCAATCCTGCTTGTTAAGATACAAGGGGCTTGATGGCGGGGGTGGGGACTCAGTCTGCACCGAACATAAACACGTGTACCTTTTTTTCCTAAACCATAAAATGCAACTATTTCCATTACCTTGTATCTTGCATTATAGGTGACCTTGAGCTGCTTTGAGCACATGGCAGGATACAAATGAACTCTCCCATCGCTTTCTGAGAGACCCGAGCATCTGGGGATGTTGGTATCCTGGGGGGAGAGGGGGCCTGGAACCTGTCCCAGTGGATATGAAGGGATGAAGCCCCGAATTATGCCAATTAAAACAGAGATGCTTGCTCTGGAATGGAGCCTTGGGCTAGGCCTGTGAACCTGAACTCTGCCAGGCAACCCTGCCACTGCCTACCCCAGGAAACTCTTGGGAGTCTTTTCTGATGGGGGTTTGCTGAGATGGAGGCCGCCTCTCCACGGTCACACAAGCCACCATGTCCATTTACCAACATGCCGATTCCCAGTCTCTCATCTCTCATGTCTCAATCCCCAGCCACTGAGGATCTCTGCTTTGAAGGGATAATGTTGTGGATAAAGAAAACACATTATTTAAACCAGTTCTATCCAGGCATGGTGATGCACAACAGCATACCGGAAAGCTGAGGCAGGAGGACCTTTGAGTTCAAGGCCATCCTGGGCTACATGGGAGTCTTTGTCTCATATTGTCTGAAGTCAGTTCCACCTGTTCCTTTTTGTTTCCCAAATGTAAGCACCAGAAACTTCGCTTCTGGGCTCTTGCTATGTAGCCCCATCTAGCTTTGGGTTTAGAGCAGTCCTCAGCTTCTTCGACGCTGTCACCATAGCAGGCTCTTGTGTTTCCATCTTAAGTGGCACATGTGCCCCATATTCTCCATCTACTCACAGAGCTGGTTTAGCACAAGCCCCACAGGGGATGTCCCCTGCCCCCACCCGCATGCTGGTATTCTCAGGTGCGGTAATGACAAGTTCGTGACCTCTCGCTTCACCCAGCAGCTTCCCAGGAGCTAGGGTGTGTATGGGAGAGGGTGGCCAGGGGAGTTGCTTCTTTGAGAGCATCCTGTTCCCAAAGGGCTTCCCAGCTTCCTTCCGGATCCTCAAGCCTTCTCCTCCCTACAAACGAGGGGAGGCAGGCCTGCTGCGTAGAGCTGGACCATTCTTCCCACCGTGATATTGAGAATAAAAACAGCCAAGGGGAGGCTGGGCATGGTGGGGCATGCCTTTAATCCCAGTACAAAGGAGGCAGAGGCAGTCCAAGTTCTCTGAGTGAGGCCAATATGGTCTACAGAGTAAGTTCTAGGACAGCCAGGGCTCTGCAGAGACTGTGTCTCAGAATAAAGAAACCCCCACACAGTCGAGGGGTCTGTCACTGGGAGGTGTCCCTGTCATTCTCTCCTCATCATCCTGGTGAGCTGACCAGATACCACGTGGGACCTTTTGCTGAAAGCCATGCCTCTGTTCACAGGTCTCAAGAAAACCCCTGGCCATGTGGCTTCTGGGTCCTGGACAGCCGTGTGACCAGTGCTTTCACTCAAACTCCTATTCAACCCTCTGCCATCAAGGTCCCAAATTATTGACTTCCAAATACGATGCCTCCCTGATCTCATAGCTGGGTCCACAGGGCTGCCTCACCTCCCAGTCCAGCCTTCTTCAAGGAAGGTGTGCAGAAATCATTTGAGGACCTCATTTAAATACAGACTGTGGCAAGAGTTTAGGGCGAGCCCAAGATGCTGCTTTGCACAGGTGCCCCCCAGGACAGCAGCAATGTCGGTCCTAAGCCTAGGACCTAGCAGCCAGGCTTCTAAGGCAGGTCTGAAACTTGGCCACACAGTGGAATAATCTGGGATGCTTCTAGATCTTGTATTACCAGGCCCCACCCCGAAGCAGCTGCCTCATTCTCTCAGAGGGAGCCCAGTCTTTTAGTATGTCCACAGCCCTGCAAGAGATTCCAGTATGCATCCAGCCTCAAGGGCATCACCTACCTGGAAAATACAACATATTCAGGAATCACCTGGGAGACTTGTTAAGTACCCAGAGCCTTTAGAGGGTCCGGGGGAGCCCAGGAGTCTGCGGTTCTGACTACCACCCTCATACTGCAGACATAGGTGACCACAGCAAGGCTCTAGGCGTCAACTTGCTTTCCTGGCTAGTCTCATCAGCATTAGAGCGGGGAAAGATAAGAAAGCCAGTGTTAGTTTTGAGACAGTATCCAAATCTAGATAGAGCTTACTGAGAAGTAACCAAAGCCACATATCCCACCCTATACACTTGTGCAGACTATGCATTGCCATGGGAGGTGCCTTGACATCACAGGTTTTAATTTTTATTATCATTTCCCAGCAGGTGGCAGTAGAGAGTTGAAAGGCCCAACCTATTCAGAGATGGCTTTGCAAGGACTGACAAGCATGGCTTCTATACGGTGTCACGACACAGCTGAGGAGAGCATTTATGGTATCCCCTTAAAAAAAAAAAAAACAAAAACAAAAAAACTTTATTTTTGCAGGACATGATCGTGCACACCTGTAATCTGCACTCAGGAGACAGAGGCAGGAGAATCACTGGAAACCCGAGGCCAGACTTGTCTGCTTGATTCCCAAGTCAGCCATGACTATCCTGTAAGATGCTCTCAACAACAACAACAACAACATTGAAAAGCAAAACAAACCCCAGAAAATATTGCCTTCCAATCCTTGCCCTCAACTAGCTGTATTGCTTTTCGTTTGCGGTTAGAGCTCATGTCTATAATCCCCAAACTTAGAAGCTGTCAGGAGGATTGCCAGGCTAATCCAGAGCTCATGGTAATCCTGACTCAGTTAATTATTGGCTTTTTTTAAAAAAACTGAGTTGCAAATACCTGTGACATTAATAAACCTTTAAAAGTTACTTAAAAACAACCACAGCAAAGCAGGTTGGTGGTGCCTACCTTTAATTCCAGCACTTAGGAGGCAGAGGCAGGCAGATCTCTGTGAGTTCAAGACCAGCCTGGTCTACAGAGTGAGTTCCATGACAGCCAGTGCTGTCAGAGAAACTTTGTCTTGAAAAACCGAAATAAATAAATAATAAGAAATATTTGTAATGCTGTGTATGGGTGTGTGTTTGTGTAAATGGGTGCAGTGTCCTTGGAGGCCAGAAGAGGATACTGGACCCCCTAGAAATGGAGTTACAGGTGGCTGGAAGCCACTCAACAGGATGCTGGGAACCAATCTCTGGTCCTTTGCAAGAGCAGCAGGTGCACTTAGCCGCTGAGTTGTCTCTCCAGCCCCTTACTGAACCTTAAAGTGCACTTTCCAGTGGTACATGGAGCAGCACCATGCCATGAAGATGCTCTCTCTAGCTCCAGAACCCTGCTATCCCCAAGAGGAATCCCTGGACCCATCGGCAGCTGCTCCACCCCAACCCTGACGAACATCAAGTCTGGACTTGCAGATTCTGGGAATCTCCGATAAATGGAATCATATCATACATGTCCTTATGTATCTGGCCTCTTTCCTTCAGTGTCATGTTTTTGAGGCATATTCATATTATAGAATTTACCAGCATTTCTTTTCTTTTTCTTTTTTCTATCCTCCCTCCCTCCCTTCCTCTCTCCCTTCCTTCCTTCCTTCCAAGCTTGCTCTTTTCTTTCTCTTTCTTTCTTTCTTTCTTTCTTTCTTTCTTTCTTTCTTTCTTTCTTTCTTTCTTTCTTTTTCTTTCTTTCTTCTTCGAGACAGGGTTTCTCTGTTCTAACTCTGGCTGTCCTGGAACTCACTCTGTAGATCAGGCTGGACTCAGACTTACAGAAATATGTCTGTCTCTGCCATCTGATTGCTGGAATTAAAGGCATGTGCCACCACCACTTGGCTTTTTTTTTTTAAAGCAATTATTTCATTGATTTGTGTGTGTGCGTGCACGCACATATGCCAAGGCACATGTGCAGAGGTCAGAGGACAACTTGTGGGAATTAGTTCTCACCATCCACTATGTGGGTTCCAGGGATAGAACTCAGATCTTCAGGCTTGGCAGCAACCACCTTTACCTGCTGAGCCATGTTGCTGGCCCCCTCCTTTCCTTTTTGTGATGAAATGATATTCCATAGTCTATATGGGCCTCCTACACCCTCGGCAAGAGCTTTATTATTGAGCTACACTCCTAGTCCTGGTTTATGGACATCCGGGCTGCTTCCCTCTGGTTTAAAAAAGTTTTTCTGTGGTATGATACATGGTACTAATTTGCAGAGGAGAGCTTCATGAGTGTCTAGTTCTCCCTATCACCACAGATCTAGCTGCAGAGTCCTCAGGTCCCCTTTTGATCCTTCCGTGTCATTGACAAGCCACCCCAAGACAGCACCACTGAGATCTCTGCCATCACAGAGGGCTTGCACCTGCTCAAGAGCTTTCTAGAAGTGATCCACACAGACATTCCCGTGCGCCTGGCTCCTCTCACATGGCATGTTCTCTCTTCGGTTATCTATATCACAGTATTAGGTGGCTCTTTCTTGTTCTGTAGAACTGTATGTGAATACACTATCGTGTGTATTCCAAGTGACCCAGACATTTGGGCAGTACCACTGTACATCTGCCCACAGTGGTTACCATTGGTGGACATGTTTTGCCTTTAAGTCATGCACTATACACCTTGCTGGTGTGTTGGATGTGTGAGCTCAGTTCCACAGCTGTCTGGAGACAGAGCTGCTGGCCACAGAGTGCCTATTTGTTTAGTTTTAACAGAGAGCCTGCAGAGGAAGCTTATCCACTTTGTGCTCCCACCTGCCGAAGGCCACGTTCTTAATTAGCAGCCCCTCCCACCAGCTCTGAGAACCAGCTCGCTGACTCAGCCCTTCCAGCCTGGCCAGGTAGCAGAGGGATCTGGGGACAGCAGCTCTCTTCCTCTCCTTGGAGGAGCTTCTCAGATTGCCCTGGAAGGAGCTCTCCCTCCCACCTGCTCCCTGATCTCGACATGATCAGCCACTCTCTTAGTGGAGCAACATATGCAGTATTTGCGTCATTAACTCCTTTAGCACCTCCAATCCCACCCAGCCCAGGCCTGTAAAGAATCATGTAAAATGTCGCACCTGTCTCCACCATCCCATGTACTGGGATTATGAGTACCAGCCACCAGGGACCCAAAGTCAGGTCCTCGGGTTGCTTACGTACCAATCGATCGATCGATCACCTTATCTACTAAGCTCTCTCCCTCCCTCCCACCTTGCTCTTTTTAGTTTGGACACAAGGTCTCACACTATGCAGATCTATACAGCCTAGACTAGCCTTGAACTCACATCTCCCTGATTTGGCCTTGAGAGCTGGGATTACGGGTGTGTGTCACTATGCTTGGTGATATTGTCTCTTTCCAGACAAGTTGAATTTGCCTCTTGGAGACAGCCCTGGCAAGAAGCAATGGGTGGCCAGGCGCTGGACTAGGGTCACTAGGGTCCTAGTGTTCTCAGGACACTGGTAGTGAGTTGGGTGTCCCAAATAGGATTTCACAGAGGGGAGAGACATTGCCCTGACAAAGTCTAGTGGCCGGGCTGGCTCTCGTAACTGGTGAAGAGCATTAGTAGGAGGTGCTGAGCAGGGGCTACTTTTCTGACCTCACAGTGAGCAGGGTAGGGCAGCCTTGTGTTCAGACTCGGGCCCCATGGTCAAGTGCCGGAGTGAGAAGCTGCTCTTCGGGTGTGTCCTGGCCCTGCACGGGGCCTTGTCCCACTCCCCCCATCCCCCACACCACACAAGGCCAGCCTTTGATGAGTCACTTACAGTTTATTTTTGCCTGAAAGTATTTCACATCTCTTTGTACACAACTACGTGACAGTATTTATTATTAACCATCAAGAAAAGCAACAGTGCGGGGGGTGGGGGTAGGGACGGGGTGGGAGGGTGGCATGTCTTAGTTCTTCGTCTTTTTTTTTAATTGATTTTTTTCTTTTTAAAAATTTTTTTTCCTTTTTTTCTTTTGTTTTTTTTGTTTTTGTTTTTTTTTTTCTTTTCTTTTTATTTTTTTTCCTGCTTCTGTTTCTCTCTGCACCAGGGTGCTGTGAAGTACGGAACTGGGGTTGGGGTTGGGGAAGAAAGCAACAACAGAAATCAACAGAGAAACAAACACAAAACAGAACTCACTCCACACACACACACAGGCACACGCACGAAAGAAAACCTGCCACGGAAAGTGAATTAAGACTGAGACTGAAACCCAAAGTCTCTCTTTTTTTTTTTGTGTGTGGTTTTTTTTTTTTTCTTTTTTAAAAAAATGAGGGCATAGTTGGGAGGGGGGGTAATAAAGTCTACCTGGCAAAGTATAAAACAACTAAAGCATGGTTTCCATCGAATAAGATTAAATAGGTATAAAACAATTAACATCAACGGTGGGTTTGGTTTGGAGGTGCCAGGGGAGGGGAAATATTTGTGCTGAACCAACAGAAAAAGGGCTGGAGTTAAGGGAAGAGAGGGGAACCCCAAAAGAATTGTCAAAGGGCTGTTCTGTACAGTGGGGGCCTGGTAAGAAAAAGCCGACTGTTTGTAAAAAGAAATGAGGTTGGTCTGCCTCCGGGCGCAAGGGGAAGGGGATGCCGCAGCTGACACACTGGTGGGGGGTGGGGTGGACAGTCGGGTCGGGCTGGCTGGGTGACATAGCTCTTCTCTCCCAAGAGACCATGCAAAGAGGTGGGCATGGGGCATGCTTGAAGGAGCCACAAGGTGGAGAGGCCACAGGTCGCAAATCTCAGTAGGGGGCCAGGGACAGCTCAAAGGGGTGGGGATGGCAGCAGGACCTTGGAGGACCAACTCTTCCGTGGGGTGAACGGGGAGGAAAGGTCAGGACCCTTCCAGATTTACTGACGCAGAGGAGGGGAGGAGTGAGCTACTGTATGGAGACCCTATCTCTTTCCTCCTCCTCCCCCCCAGCTTGACCCCCACCCATGAGTTAGCTGGAACGCCTGGAAATAATACAGAGTAAGTAGCAGGTAGGCAGACGGGGAGAGCGTTAGCATACAGAGTCCATTAAGAAAAAAAAGCAATTAATAATTTTCCAAAGGTCTTTTTTTTCTCTGTTGTTTGTTTGTTTCCTTTTAAAAAATCAAAACCCAAACCAAACCACTAGCACTAACCCAACAGCTGACTGGTCCAGACAGTACTACACGCCAGGGGGGGGAGGAGATGGGGAGGGAAGGTCGGTCAAAGACTTCATAAATAAGAGTGGGTCCCAGACCCGCAATTTGTCAACATTTCTTAAATAGGTGCGTTATTTAAATCTTATGTACAACAAGAACCACTTTGCATAGCGATGGTGGGCACACAGGACGATGGGGGTGACGTGACTGGGTATTCTTGTCCAGATGGCAGGGGCGAGATCTCCACTCGGTGCACCTCCGGGAAGAAAGCATCCTCCTTCTGGAGTCAATGGCATCAGGCTGGATGAATGCCCCACACATGGCATCACACAACAAAGGCAAAGAAAATCCACGAGGGGATCCCCGCCCGCCCCTCCCCCACCCTCCCTACCCGCTGTTCCTCCTCTTGTTGCCACCAAGGCTGCTTTTGATCAAGGTCAAAGGTTCCAATATGAAGCTCTAAGAATAGGCAGGGGCTGGGTGTGCTGAGGATCCCCCACCCCTCCCCCCATCCGCCCCCCAAGACTCCCCCATCTATCCCACAGCCAGGTGCTGGGGCCACCCCGGGACCCAATGCTCTACGGCTATTAGTCAAGAGTCGTGTTTTTTTTGTTTTGTTTTTTTTTGTTTTGTCTTTTTTTTGTTTTGTGCGACGCCATCCTGTGCACACAGGGGGCTTCACCAGGCTTCTGTGTAGCGGACATCCACCTCTTTCAGATTAGGAAGCTTGGCCTGTGGGTGGTAAGAAGGTACTTGGTCAAACACCAGCCGTTCCCCTCAGCAAGGATAGGGCAGACAGCCCGATCCTCTCCTCCCAAGATCCTCTCCTCTTGGGAGGGGGTGGAGGAGTGTCTCCTACCTCCCACACCACTGTGAGGCTGTGGGCTCGCAGGGCTCTGAGAGGGGCTGGGGACCTTAATCGGAGCACAGGGCAGGTGGCCTCAGAGACATCAGGCAGGGGCTGGCTGCAGAGGTCGCAGCCCCAGAGCAGACGGAGTTACAGTTGCTGTGTGAGACCAGACTACACACCTGGCAGCCTAAGGCTTGTTTTCTCCTGGTTGAATGAGAAACTGAACTTGGCTCCCAGGTGGCACTCAGGATTAACCAGGACATTCTGGGAAAGCCCTGAGCATCCTGTAGGACTATGTATTCCCAGGGCCCTTCCCATTGCTAACTGAGAATGGGCAGAGTGGGTGAGAGACCAGGGCAGCACCAGCAGCTGGCCTGGACTCTTCTTCCTGGGTTCCCCTACCCTTGAGGTGCAATACGGTTCTACCAAATCCTTTTTACTAAACTTATTCATTAGATAAAGAAGTAAACTTATTTATTTACTAGTCAGGCCTCAGACTGCTAAAGACGACCTCCTAACTTCTTTCTTTCGTTTTTTTAATTTGTTTATTTTAACTTTATGTATATTGGTGTTTGACCTGCACGTATGTCTGTGTGAGGGAGTTGGATCCACCGGAACAGGAGCTACAGACAGTTGTGAGCTGCCATGTGGGTGCTGGGAATTGAACCCGGGTCCTCTGGAAGAGGGGCTGGTGCTCTTAACCACTGAGCCATCTCTCCAGCCCCAGACCTCCTACTTCTAATCCTTCTGTCTTCAGTGCTGAGTGACGGACTGTAAGCATGCACTACCTCATCTGGTACTGGGCATGGAACACAGGCCTTTGTGCATTGCCAGGCAAGTGCTCTGCCAACAGAGCCCCACCCGCAGCCCAATCCACTCGAAAGATTCTTGCCGCTGCTCTCTGCTCCTGCTGGCAGACTACCTCAACAGCTGGCTGTGTCCCTCATGGTACACAGGCATCTGTCCTGTTAATGGTCCCTTGCCTGCCCAACATCCTGCACACTCACCTCCATGGATTCAATCACACACACACACACACACACACGCCTCCATGCATGCACGTGTGGTACACACATACAAAGGTAGCCTGCTCACTGCCTCTGTCCTGTGCCCAACAATCTTCAGTAGCTCCCCTTTGCAAGCTGCAAGCTGGGGGTTGGGGTGGGGGCTGTGGTCACCAGTACAAAGCTGGGAAATATCTCCAAGCTATGTTTGCAAGCTTAGGAGGCTGTACAGAAAAATATACATTTCTAGGTTCTTTTGAAAAAACAGGAAGGCCGGGCCAGACTACACAGTGAACCACATGAGTCTGCCTGTCTGGCATTTAGCACAAATGCCCTTCTCCAACAGTCAGGCAGGGAGAGGAAAGATGGAGGTTGGTCAAAAGCTAGCATCACTGAGTAGACACAATGTCCCTCCAGGATATAAAAAATAAATAAGGGGCTGGTCAGATGGCTTAGCAGGTAAAGGTGATCCGAGTTTGATCTCTGGTGGATAAAGAGAACTTACTTCACACAGTTGACTTCTGACCTCTACGCCTGTGCCACAGCAGTACATGTACATATGCGCGCGCACACACTCACTCTCTCTCTCTCTCTCACACACACACACACACACACACACACACACACACAGTTATAGCTCACAGCTACCTACAACTCCAGGGGATCTGGTTCTGAGTGTACCCACACCTACCTATCTCTCTCTCTCTCTCTTCCTCTCCCTCCCTCTCTAAAAACTAAAAGAAAAATAAAAGGAAATTGTCTTTTCCTCATAAGCAGTCTTCTCAGACTGCAGCCTGCACAGGTACCCTCCAGTGTGTTACGTATAAACACACACGTAGCTAGCAGGTGCGGGTCCTGGGGACCACACTTCTTGGAAGTCTGACCCAATGCTGACAGCATTGGTCTGCAGAGGCATCTTGAGTGGGTCTAGCTCAATAGTCATGGTCCCCTCACCCCCACCCCATTGCCTCCTATGTTCTGTGCCTTCTGGACTCAAGACACATGGCAGCTGCTGTCTGGCCTCTGTTCCCTGTCTGGGTTTTGCAGGTGTTACACTCATGTCTGGACCAGAAAGCAAGCCCAGCTATGGGAAGAGCAAAGAAAGAGGTTGGTAGTGGCTGGCAGGGCCATCCAGAGTCCGGTGAAGGAGAGCCCTGACCAAGGGTTTCAGGGCCTGAAGCCCTGACGGTGGTTTCCAGGATGTAGGGGTGTCTCTGGGACCCATAGCAGGAAGTGCTGAAGGCCTTGCCTCCACCTCCCCAAGAAGCAATTATGTTCTGATGGATGAAATGTCCCAGCTGCTACATTCAGGCCTCCTGCTCTCCCTTGCCCTGCTGCCAGGCCAGGCCCCAAGCCCCTCCTCCAGCCTAGTGAACACATGCGCTGCTTCTAGCCTGGCTCCTGCTCCCATCTTTTTTAAAACTAGGCCTTGGAGCCTCACCAAGAGCCCCTAGGGTGTTCTGACTTCTGTGACCATCCTGTTCTTCCTCTTTCCAGCTGTGCTGGCTATGGCTAGGGCCTGCCTGTCTTCCCTGCCTCAGGACCTCTGCACACACTCTTTCACTCACGTGGATATCCCAGGCTTTTTTTTTTTTTTTTTCTTTTCTTTTTCCGAGACAGGGTTTCTCTGTTGTAACTCTGGCTATCCTTGAACTTGCTCTGTAGACCAGGCTGGGCTTGAACTCAGAGATCCGCCTGCCTCTGTCTCTCTGTCTCTCATGTGCCACCACTGTCCGGTCCCAGGCTTCTTAGCGTTTGCATTCACGTGGCCTCTCCTTGGAAGGGATGGTCCTTGATTTCCCATCCCTTCCTCGACTGCCAACACTGGTTGGCTTCCTTCGTTACTCGCCCCTCACCCCTACCTGTCCTTATCTGCTCTTGGTGTGTCAGCTCTTGGACTGGAGAAGTAGCTCTAGGGGTGGCCAGGGAGGGAGGGAGGGAAGGAGGGAGGTGGCAGGGAGGGCTTACCTTCAGATCTTCGTAGGTGTCAGCCGAGAGCTTGGTGCTGTTCATATTTAAACTGCAAAGACTCTTCATGGCTGGTAAGGAGAGATAGACAATGAGCCCATGTCAGAGAACTGGGGACACTCAAACTGCAGGCCACTCTCAGTGTGGACAGTGAGGGAGCTGCAAGGGCGTGGGTACAGCCATCACAACTACCAGGTAGTCCATTCCATGCTCAGGAGGCGGGGTGTGTCAGAGCTGGGTCTTTTCTTGGTCCCTGATTTCTGACCTCTCCCTTCCAGGTTGGGCCCAGCCTCTGGAGATGCTGGATGCTCCCTGGTATTGCCAGCTCACATCTCTGACTTTTGGTCTTAAGAGCAAATATCAAGTCGGGGTTCATGTTGGAGCTTACATGGGTGTTTGCTGGAGACACATCCAAATGCTTATTTGTAGAGACGCTGAGGGGGGAGGGGACAGACCAGTGGGGCTTCTGCAGTGTTGACTAGAACCCACCCACCCATGTGTGACTCCCAGGAATATCCCCCAGAGAGCTGGCTCAAATATCACTCATCCCCCCCTCCTCCCCCCATATCAGAGCTCCCATCACCCAGAACCGGTCCACAAGCTTGGCATGGTCATTTCTGATCTGCTGTTACTCTATCCTCTGCCACCTCCCAGAGACCACTGAGCCATGAGGCCCCTTGTCTAAGCTAGGTTAGAAGATAGGATAACTGGCATGTGCAGATTCCTAGGCTCAATGTCCCCTTGATCATAGCTCTATGAAGCCAGCATCCCAGCCCCTCCCCTAGGCTCGTTACTGAATGCTTCTTGAGCTGGACAGACCCACGAGTGCCCGGGGACCCAGGAGCACAGAGGCATGTTTCTGAGCAGCTAAACAATGCTGGAGCTTCTGGCCAGTGATACTGGTGCCCCAGAAAACCTTCCTTTCAAGTGGTTTATGGTAGCTGGATGGAAGGCATAGGCTAGTCTCACAAATTTCCCTCTTTCCTCTCAACTTCTAGCTCCCTGAGGGCAGGGAGATCCCTCTGCTTTTCTTAGCACCTGGTCTGCACCAGCATGCAATGGGTCTGCTACAAAATGATTACTAATGAATCGCTCCCTTCTCGGGGTGCCCGGCTGGGGGTCAGCCCACCTAACGCAGACCCAGTACTCACAGCTGAGGGCCAGCAGGCCGGCGTCGGTGACTGGGGTCTCACACAGGTTCAGCACCTGGAGCATAGTGAGGTGTTCCGACAGGAGCCGCAGGCCGGCGTCTCCAAACTGTGGGGGACATGAGTTCTTAGCCTCTCCAGGCCCAGGGGAGGGGACCCTAAGGCTGGGGCAGGGGTGGGAGGTGGTGGATCTAGCTATGAGACCATGGTCCTCTTTTCATTCACCCTCTTGTCCTGAGTTCAGATCTAGTTTTTGACAGGGACAAAGACCAGGCAAGGGCTTCTCTAAGAGACTCTGGACTCAGGCTCTGCAGCCTGGAGGCTTGGGTAACCTTTTCCAAGAGATGAAGGCACCTGTGTATCCCAAAGGGCTAGGCTGGTGGTATCAAGCTGGGACCCAGCAGGCTCCAAGAGAATGCCTATATACACTCCTCCGTGAGAGGTTGGAGAGGCCTAAGGTGATCTGAGGTGAACTCTTGGCCTGTGTCTCCCAACTTAGGAGTCCTTGGAAGGCTTGCCCAGGGCCTCAGTGTTCCTTGGGAAATGGGCTGCCAAGTGGCATGAGGCCCCCAACTGCCTCCTGTCTGGGGAAATGGGTTAGGGTTATATGTGCAGAGCAAGTGGCTGGGCCCATGGGCTCTGTGCAGAAAGATCGAGTATGGGGGGTAAGGAAGAGGGCAGGGTGTGGGGTGTGGGTGTGGGTGGGGCGGCACCTGCGTGGACCACAGGTTCAGCTGCTTGAGGGAAGGCAGTTTGATGAGGTGCTCGGCGCAGGCACTGGTGACGTTGGTGAAGGCCAAGCTGAGGTTCTCCAGGTTTCCAAAGGAGCCGGAGCTCAGCAGGCGGGCCAGGTCCGCATCCTGCAGTGGGTGGCATGATGCTCAGGGCGGGGCGGGGCATCTACCAGGCAGGCCTCATGCCCTCTCCCCTCAGCCTTGTCTGCAGCCAGCACTGTCTCTGACCACACCGAGAGCTTCGTGTCCCCAGGAGCTAGGGGTGGTGGCTCGGCCTGTGGGGTGACTCACAGCTTGAGTCACGGCTGGGCTGTAACCAAGGCCAGCACCCTCCCAAGCTGAGCGTGCACATGCACATGCGTGTTGTGTGTGTGTGTGTGTGCGTGTGTGTGTGTGTGGCCAGTAGCTCCTGTGTGCTTTCTATGTGAGCAGCTGGACAACACCCTCAGCTCCAAGCCAGCAGAGAGCCACACATGCTGCATGCCCTGGACTGTGAGGGTCTTGTCTTTGACATTTAGCTGTCCCCTGAATTACGGCTAATTTCCCATTCTCCTTTGCAGCTAAGTGCAGCCAGGTGCTGCTCCATATGGACAATGCGATGTAAATGCAACTTCTAGGAAGAATTTACAAGGGAAGGGCAGGCTGTTCCCTGCCACTTCCTGCTTCCTGCTGGCTGGCTGGAGCCATAGTGGCTGGAGCCTGGGCAGGCTTCCTGGTTCATGAGCAGGAAGCCATGCCTTGAGAATAGTGGGGGAGCAGGAAATTAAATCCCAAAGGCTTCAGAAAACGGGGAAACAGTGTTGCATATCTCATAGGGTTGTAAAAGTCACATAGTCCAGTGTCTATTAGCTATTGTTATCATGGTTACCAGCAACCCCTCAGTAATACTGCTGACATCATCAGCAATCTTTTGTCTTTTTGAGGTGCTGGAGACTGAACCTGGGAGTCTCACACACGCAGAGCTGGTGTGTTACCCATGAGCTGCAACCACAGCCTCAGTATCAACGATAAGCTTTAGCATAACATCTTAATCCTGGTGGGTTTTCATTTCTCTCCCTTCAGTCCTTTTACCTCCTAGAAGAGCTGGCCTGTCTCCCTGCTCGTGGTAGGCATCTCTGGTCTCCCCTCAGGGTCACCCCTCATCCCAACAGCTGGACAGTTCACACTCCTGCTTCGCCCATCTCACCCCGCTCCTCCCCTCCCCGCAGAGACTAACACCCACTTACTGTGGACTTGGAGGGCAGTGTTAGCCTGGTGGGCCCGCCTTTCCTTTGCTGCAAGAGAAAAGAGACCAGTTGTGATGTATGTAGCCTCGGCCACCAGCCTCACGAAGCCATGGCTACTTTCTTGGGCAGAAGGCACCGTGGTGGTCCGAGCACAGGCGGCTTACGGGTGACAGCCAGAAATACTGGCAGAGATGGAAGGGACGCCTCCCGTCTAGTTCTTGTTGGGGTAAGTGGTACCCACTTCTGCCAAGAGTCCTGGAGAGGGATGGAGACTCTTGTATACCTGATGTCTCATGGCAAGGAGCTGGGCTGTGCACACCTTTGACAAGAGCCATAGTGGGGAGGGTGGCTCCAGGGCACAGGACTGCCCTGGTGGGCCTGTGCATGCACACGTGTCCAGTGACCGCCTCTCAGCTAGGGTCCCGTGTGACAAGGACACGAGGGCCCCTGAGCTAAAGCGGAAGTGGCTGTGTGACTTCAGTCCACCTGCTTCCCTTCTCTGTGTCCATCCGGAGTCATGGGAAAAGCACAGGGAACAACCAGGAACTCTTTGGGCGTGGAAGAGCAGTGCTCCGGAAACAGTGGGCCCCGGCGAGGACTTACCAGCTCCTTCAGCTCCCGCTGGCGGTCGCACAGCTGTTCGTACATGCGCTTGCCCACGTCTGTGCTCTCCAGCGTGGAGATGATCTGCAGTTGGGTGTCGTTGTTGTCGATGATGTTGTACTCCAGCATCAAGCACAGGATCTGCCGGGAGCCACGAGGGTGTCAGAGAGTGGCCTGCCACAGGACCTTTGGTGTATGCCATTTCTGCAATTTGGTGCTCCGCTTTGGTGGTCCCCATACTAATGTGTCCATCCTACCTCCAGGGAAAGGTGGGGCTTTTCCAACAGGCCTGTAGATTCTTTCCTGTTCCTCCCTGTAAGGGGGAGCCCTGTTTGCACCCCTTAGACTAATAATGGGCGGCTTGGTGGCTGCTTCCCACAGGGTGGAATGCGGTGAGGTGGTGAGACAGGATCTCTGGGAGTACCTGGCTCTGGGGGATTTTGTTGCGTAGTGGGGAAGAGGAAACAGAGGAGGGATGGTTATAAGTGCCACGAGGGTTCTGGGCTGTACTCCTGATAACTGAGCAGAGACCCTAAAGCCACGCAAGGAGAGAGAGGCTGGGGCTGCCTCAGTGCTCTGGCCACGGGAAAAAGCCTTGCAAAGGACCCCATAGTCTGTAACCCCCATGACAGCCCGAGGAGACGCCAAGGGAGAAAAGCCCAGGTAAACCTAGCTACCCCTTGGTCTGTTGTGGTTCTGTGCTCCACATGCAGACGGTCGCTACGTAGTAATAAGAAATTGGAACAGAAACTTCTAGATGGCCATGACCAAAATGCTGGGTCCGAACCGGAATGAACTAGCGACAGTCTGACAAGGTCGGAGACCATACCTGCCTCGCCCACGCTGCCTGCTCCTCATACAGATCCCAAGAGAGGGCACCCAGGCCAGCATCTCACCTCTGCCATGGTCTGGTTCCCTCTCAGAGCCAGGAGCATGCAGGGGCCCAGCTTGTTTTCTGCCAGTGAGAGCAGAAACTTTTTGGTCTTGTAACAGGAGCCCATGAGGATGTGCACCTGGGAGGAGAGAAGACTCGGGTGAGGGAACGGGGACAGCGCTGCGGAGCTGCGACCCTCATCTCCCTGTGGGCGGGGATAAGTGGAAGACCAGCAGACAGTGACCCTCCTGGCTCGTGCCAGCAGCCTGGTCTCCAGCGACCACCACCCATCCCTGTGGACAGTGACTGAGCTGTCAATGTCACGTTGAGCGACACAGGACAAAATGCCAGACCACACTAGGATGGGGTGCAGGCAATAGGCACAGGCACCCAGGCAGGTGACAACAGAGGCTGCTGGGGTTGTCCATGGGAACAGAGGTGGAGCTGGGGGGGAGAGAACGTTCTAGAGATGGGTGGCGCTGATGGCTGCACCTGACTCATGTGGTATCTGGGCTCTGCTTTCTCTGTGATAACAAAAGCCGTTTTGAGAGATCACCCACCCAGCAAATCTTACTCCTTCTTGAGATATGTTGGGGGGATCTTTCTTGTCTTTAGAGGTTAGAGCATAAGAACAGAGGCTCCCCGACCTGTCATCAGAGGTGGGGGGAGGCCAAACATCCTGCAACTTCATATAATAGCAAAGGCCTTCTGGAAAAGGCAGCCCAATCCAGGGACCACTTCTCGCCATGTGTCTCCATGGAAACAACACATTTCCATCCCCATGGCTGCCTGCTTCCTTTCCTGTCTATATATTCTTCTGCCCCATCATTAACAACTCTGGCATACAAATGAAATCACTCGGGCGGGAGCTTACTCCCTGCGTTCTCTCTCACATTGAGTCTCCGCATGAAGGGGTGGGGGAAACACCAAGCATTGTCATGGTGAAGCTGTGACATCGGAGGAAGCCAGAGGCAATGGTAAGCAAGATGTGGCGCAAACAGACGACTGGGCACGTTTCTAGGTACAGGGGACACTCAGAAAGTAGGCCCAGGGCAGCAGGCAAGGGGCTTGGAGCAGATGCGCAATGAAAATGACCTAAAAATAAGTCCCTTCTGGGTGGTGTCTCAGAGGACACGTTTGTTTGTCGTCATTGCATGGATCCCTCTGCCAAATTCAATGTGGTGACTATTCACCCTGCAAACCAGTTTCTAGTAGGGACAGGAATAACCTGAGCTAAGCTGCGGGTCTCAGAGTTCCTGGGTGGCTCAGTGAGTATCTTATACCTGCCACTACATGATCTGTATGGTACCCCAGGGAAGCCATGTCTTTGTCCTGTTTTACATATGAGGAAACTGAAGCGTAGGCAGGCAAGTCAGAACACAAGGTCAACTGGTGGGAAACTGGATAGTGACCCGAGGTCTAGTTGATGCCTGCATTTTCTCCAAGTCACATGACCCCAGAAGAATGTGTGATCTGTGAATGGAGTTGGGTATGTCAGGGAACGGAATGGTTGAGGTCACTGGTCACCTAAGCAGACCTTCTGTCCTGGGGAAAGAGGAGTCGTGTCCCTTTGCTACAGAAGAAGCCAGTTTCTCTAGACAGCAGCCTGGCCTATGCAGGGCTTGCAGAGAAGTCCTGTCAAGCAAGCCACAGGACCTCTCTGGGCCTCTATCACGGTCCAGGTATGCTTCCATGGCAGGGTTGCTGCTACATGGGTTAAGAAGAGCTAAGGGGAGTTATCAGACACAAAGCTCAATGGCAAGAAAGGACCTGAAGCCAGTGTGGATGCAGTTACTGGTTTAGTGACCTCAATAACCTTCATCTGAGGTGGGACAAGCACCCTGAGTCTGGCCCCCAAACCCCTCATTGCGAGAGCTGGCTGAGCAGCTGGCCCTGCAGTACCTTGAGGCACACCGCACTAGTCCCTTGCACAAAACATCACCATGACAACCAAGCGTGAACTTGGACAGTCAAATGATTTGGCCCTCAGCTGCCTGGACTGAAAAATGGATGGACAGTGAAGACCCTCACTTCCCAGAGCAGGTGACAGGCTGGGTGCATCAGACTCTTGGCTCAGGTAAGCAGGAATGAGTAACACCCCTCACCCCCCAACTATGGTCACCTCCCACTTCATGGCTGGCACTGTGCTGGCCAGAAGACTTGCAGGCAAGCCACTGTGGGCTGGCTGCTGCGCAACTCAGGATGGATCAGCCCAACTCCCACCAGCAGCTTCCTGTGGGGACCCCCATGTGTACCATGCTGGCAAAGAGCTCCCCATCATCATCGCAGGCCACCCCTCCAGGGCTATAGAGCTGGAACCAGCCATCCTTGCCGGCCCGCACGCTCAGCAGGCACGAGTGGACCTGTGTGCAGAGGACAAACACGTCATCAGTTCCAAATAGTCTCAGGTACAAAGGAAACATGAATGGCGTCAATAAGCCAGGCAGTCAGGAAACACACGGATTTCCTTTAACTCCACAACTACTGGTTTCCTACTAAGTTCCACGCTTCGAAGTCCAGCCATGTGTCCTCAGCCTCTTAGGACAGCACGGAGGCCTGCCTAGCTGGGGAAAGACGTGAGGGAGACAGGACTGTAGCCTCCCAGGGCAGAGCGGCCCCAAACCGGCCTTCTATGCTTTCCATGTTTCCCTCTGGGTGGGTCATTTCTTCTGTCTTTTCTGCTTGGGTCTCTGTTTCTCTCTGCTCCTCTCTGCAGTTTATCAAGTAACCCTTAGGCATTGGCTGTTTGCCTTCTTCTGGACTGTTCCTCTCATTCCCCGTGTGATCAGTGGTCCTCCCTTTAGCCTGCCCTGGGAACTTCTAGCTTTCTCTCCAACCCTGTGCCACTCTTCTGCTTAGTCTCATCCTTGCGTCATCTGTCTGTCTGTCCTTCTCTATTCAAGGGTCGCTGTCTAGAGCAGGGACAATGTCAGGGCCCAAAGAACAATTCTTCTGTCCCTTCCCAGAGCTGTGTGTAGGCGGAAGTGCACGGGTACACGTGTATGCATGATGAGGAGAGATTCCACATCTACTGTGATCCCACACATGTACACACACCTGCTCTTTATCCCCTCCCTCCTGCTCCTCAGAAGCAGACAGCAGTAGGGACTGATCATGAACTCGAAGGTGAGGGCCAACGCTGCCAAGACATTAGCGCAGATACGTCTGTCACGGACCCACAAACACAGACAGCAGAGGCAGTGAATCTCAGAACTGAACAATTATCTGGTTTTAACTAGTAAATGCCTCCGAAATAAGGACTGGGGCATGAAAGGCTCGTCAGCAAATACGGCCAGGAGTTAAAGGGAACGACTCTGGCTTCACCTAGGAGGCAGAAAGCAGGCAGGGAGAGGAAACCAAAGCCAGGACAGGCAGCCAGGCGCCGCTGTCATCCAGGGCCTGGGGTCCCTTGCCAGGGCTCAGCTCCCTGGGGCCTCACCCGTGTCCCTGGCGGGGAAATCTCCCTCCCAGTGGCTCATTCTGCTTCTCTGTCCTGGGGAGCAGCTGGTGTCACTTACAGACCCAAATTTACAGTCTGAGTTTGAAGTAAGGTTTCCCTCTCCAAGAGGGTTTTGAGAACCCCATCTTCACAGGAGGTAAGAAAGTTTCAGGCTTAAGGGAAACTGAGACTATCGCTGGTGGTACCCGACCACCAGCTCACCACCCCGCACTACACCCGAGGAAGGCTTGTAAAGCTGTGATGGAATTAGAATCTTCTGGAATGAGATTTTTCCACTGCATCCTGGAAATCACGTGAGAACCAGGCAGGTGCTTACTCACAACACATGGTCTTGGAGCAACCAGATCCAGGGATCCGGAACCATGAGAGTTTGAGGGCGCCCGCCTTATAGGCCAGCAATGAAGTCTGGGGATGGTTGCGCTACAGCACCGAGACTTGGAGCCTGAGAGACTGGGTCACAGGTCATGGAGCCAAGTGGGAGCCGAGTGTGTTTCTGGACAGAGCCAGCTGTGCCCACCTGGGGCATGGCTTAGCTTCCGTTTTCCCAACTCTGAATAGAGGGCGATTCTGAAGTAACAAAGGGGTAAGAATGGCTTCCTCTTTTAGGTTGTGAGGGCTAACGGGGAACACATATGCACCTGACACCGGGCAAGAGTTTAATAAAGAGCACAGGGATGTTTACGTCCCAGACCTCCCAGTCCTTGCTCATGCTGTGGACATCTGCCCTAAGTTTTCTGGAAGCCTTGCTTTTCTGAGGGTGCAGACATTAGCTATGTTTCCTTCCTCGGCCCAGTGACCCAACAACAGCAGCACAAACACAGGACAGCAGTGTGGACCGGAAAGCTGGCTGGGCATCCCACGGACACTCCACTAAATCTCAAGCCGTGTGACACAGAGATCCTGCCTGCCAGCCTCTGGTTAGCCAACTCGACAGACCAAGGCTACACCTAGGTGGCTGCACACAGGGTGAAGCTGTGTTTGCACTGAAGGCCGGGAGCCTGGATAGTTCACACTGAGGATGGGTGACAGGGTGGCCTCTGCGAGGGGACCTAGGAGGTCCCCAAACTCCTGCTGGGTTTGCTTAGGTACCATCCCGATAAGCAAGCAGAAAGAAGTAAAAATGAAGGCTTACTTCCTGTCTTGGGTCTTCTGCGAACCTCTGAATCACGTACTTCAGCTCCCTGGAAGGAAGAGGAAGGTGGGTCATTTGTAGGCCTGAGTGGATGGTAGGGGGTTGGGGAGGGGTGGAAGAGAGGTCAGGAGCAGGTTGGGAGTATACAAGGGACGGCACACGGGACTTTTCCTAGCAGGGCTTGGATGTGTGTCAATCAAGGGGGACTGCTAGGGAGGAGTCTCTGTAGCCTCCCAAAATGCATGTGGCCCAGAGAATGGGCAGGAGGCTGGCAGTGGCAGGGGTGGGTGGTGAGGTAGCAGGGGTGCGGTGGTGCAGAAGGTGGGATGGGTGCCTCTGGCATACTCACTTGGTGAACTTCTCATGTGCGAGAGCTCTGTATGAAAAACAAAGAGACAGGCAGTTAGGCCTTTGATGCCCAATGATCACGTTTCCTCCGGGGACATCCAGCCTTTAGCTCGGATTTGAAGAATGTAGCGGAAACTGACAAAGGAACTCGGGTATCTTTCCCCCCACTTTGACAAGGAGAGAATGGCTGTAACACAAACGGCTGAGCCCCTGGTGTCCCCAAAGCCAACACCAGGCCCACACCTGTCAACTGCTGAGGTGCTGACCCGGTGCATGAGCGTGTGCAGGCACACGTGGGCTCCAGGGACCCAGGTGTGTTTGTTAATTGTTCCACAATTAAGGTGAGGCTGCACTAATTACCGGCGCACATTGCCAGGCAATCAGGGACCATTCTTCCAAGTGAATTGCATCATGGGCCACTGTCAAGTGGGTCCTGGGGCCTGTGGGGACAGCTGCTGCAGCCAATGAAGCCACAGACAGAGGAGGCTCTGAGGAGTCGGATTTCTCCGGTCTCCATTCTTGGGGGCCCTGAGGGAACTAGCCAGGCCAGCAAATGGGGCAATTACTGGGTGTAATGTCCCCCTCTGAGGAACTGCATTCATAAACACAGGCTCGCTAATGGGCTCTGCAGAGAGCCCGAGTGCCTCCCAAGGCCCAGCAGCTTCCAATCTGTCAAAACAGACCCGCAGGCATGTGAGGCCCGTGGCTCAGCTGAAGCTCTGTGTGGGCTGTGACCCACCGCACAACAACAGTTTCCCATGATGCATCCCATCTTGGTCTGAGGGTGGGTGAAGGAGAGACGGAGGATCCACTTCTGGCCACACTCAAGAGTGTGGTGTGAGCTAAACGGCCATTAAAGTGAAGTGCAGCCGGCTATCTCCTGCACTGCCCGGCAATGGCTCCGAGTGCGGTTTCTTTTCTCTCTTGGTGCTGGAGATTGACCCTGGGGCACTGTGCATGCTAGGTGCACGCTCTGAACAGCCTTTCCTCCCTCTTTTCTGCCTTCCTCCCTTCTTTTGCAGACAGGGTTTGTTGTATAGCTCAGGCCAGCCTGCAACTATAATTATAGCATGCACCATGCCTAGCACAGTGTTGTATTCAATTTTTACTGTGTCTCCCCCCCCCCCCCCCGGCATGCGCACATGCGTGTGTGTGTGTGTGTGTGTGTGTGTGTGTGTGTGTGTGGTGGGGGGAGTATTATTGTTCCCACCTGGTGCATAATAAAAACCATTAAAGGCCTATAGCCTAGGCATGTTTAGAGATGGCTCTGCCTCTTCCAAGTTAATGAGTCCCTATGTCGTTGCCATGATGCCTGCAGCTGTTTCTACCACATTCTCTGTTTTCCAGAGAGGCCCACAGAACCAGGTGGCATCATCATGTCTTGGCTGTGAGACCCAGCTCCCCACTCCCCCCACCGCTGTTAACACTGGGAGCCTCTTGAACTGATGCCCCCCACCCTGCCCACCCTGTAGTTTTCCTCCCAGTCGGGCAGGGCATGGTGGTACGTACTCTTTGGGGAATGGAATGGGTTGAAGCAAGCTGGCCAGAGATGGTCTCCAGTCATCATAATCAGACCTAGAACGAGAGAGGGAGCCTGTGAGAGAGGTCATCAGCAGGGACAGGGTTTCACAGGCCATCTTGGGTGGGTCACAAGACAGGAAGTACCTGGTGGAAACATACAACATGGATTCTGCCCAACCTACTTCACAGTGTCCGGAGCAGAGCGTGAATCAATCAGCGTAGAGAACATTCCAGGCTACCAAACAACCGCTGAGGTGCAACTATCTAGCTCTGTAGGATCGCATACCCTCCTTGCTCAGAACTGAGATTCTCCTGGCTCCATTCACTGCCTTTCTGAGCCATCACTGAGGGGGAGGGACTGATCTGGGTTTCCAATGCCTAAATCCATGTTGATGTCCCAGCTCCTTACAACCTCAGAATGAGACATATCTGGAGAGAGAGATCCTTTAAGGAGACGTAAGACAGGGCCACCAGGTTGGGCCCTGACCCAGTGAGAAGTATGTGCAGAGAAAAGACCGGAGAGGTCACAAAGGGCACTGGGGCAGGCTAGCCCTGCCACACCTTCTCCTGTCTTCCCAGCACTACCAAGACATGGCGGCCCCAGGAGCATGGCTGTACAAGCACACCTGTCCCTTTTGACTGACCAGACTCAAGGGGAAACCTATAGACGGATTCGAGAAAGGCACACAAACAAACCACAGCTTGGAGCATCGCCCTCATCTACCAGAAACTTCTTTCTTTTTAAACAGGGTCTTGAGGGTGAGATGGCTCTGTGGGGAACGGTGCCTGTCCTCGAGCCTGACAACCTGAGTTCGATCCCCAGAATTCACAGGGTCGGAGAGGGCTGGGCCATGTGCTGAGTCTATGTAGAGGTGAGGATGTGACCCTGCGCTTTCGCTTTCAGCACGCTAGGCAAGCACTCTCCCAACAGAGAGGCTCCCTTTCTTGCTCTTAGAAACCCAGCCTTTCTTGTTCCAACTGACTGGGCTGGCAGTCATTATAATACAATATAATAATATAGTATTTAATATATATATAATAACTGTAATATCGAAAAGGCAAGAGGAGGGCCACACATGTGGACGCATGTGCTGTGTTTGAGGAGTCTTTCCTCCCGCGATGTGCACAATGGTGGCACAGTAAAGTGATTTGCTCCGAGCAGTCACATGACCAAGAAGAGGTTCCGCTGCCCAACAGTGCAAGCCGCAGCTGGGCACATGTTCCGGGCCCTGGGAAGAGCCTGTTCCACAGCTGGCTGAGGGCGACTGAAGAGCTGAGGCGTCACAGGGGAGATACGGACAGTTTCCGGGTCCCTGTAGCATCCACAGGGCTACAGCCCTCCCACCAGGACAGCTTCTTGAAGAGGTGATGCTCCAGCAACTCTGCCCCAGGGAGCTCTGAAGGTACAGAGAGCCAATGACACTGGCCAGCGTCTCAGTCTGATGACAGGTGGACCCCCACCCATGTGGGAAAGCATTCAGAAGACTGTGGGGAGACTGAAGGCTCGGAGATGTTTGGTGACTCATTACAAGCCTCAGATGGTAGTCAAGACGTGGCTTCGGGACTCCTGAGGCCATTCTCCACTCCCGGTGCCTTCACTGACTATTCATACCCAAGTCCCGAACACTGCGGCTCTTGAGGGCTTTGCTCAAGAGCAGACCTCGAGGTAGCCTGTTCTCACGGTATGAGGCTCATCTGTTCAGAGGCTGGCCCTGGGCTCCATGCCTTATTCTTGGCCCTCTCTTACATTCAGGATTCAGGCTTCCTGCCGTCACCTCCACTCATGAGTTTCCCTTCTTTTTCCTTTCCGTTACTTTTTTCTTGTTCTTAGAATCCTATTCAATATGTTTGTTTTTGATTTTGTGATAGGGTTCTCATGTAGCCCAGGCTGTCCCCAAACTTGCTATGCGGCTGAGAATGACCTTGAACTCCTGGTCCTTCCGCCTCCACCGGTCAAGTGCTGGGATTTCAGGCATGCACCACTATGCTTGGCTTATGCAGTGGAAAGGGTGAACACCAAGACTGTGTACGCTAGGCAAGCACTCTACCAACTGAGTCACATTTGCCCGACCTTTCTGATTTTAACACCGCATAGACCCTGCCAGCCTGTGTATGTCCTGTCCATCCACCTGGGCTTCCCACAGAAATCCAGCCTGCTGTTTTTCAGCCCCAGAACAAATGCTTGCTTCTAACAAAGCATGCCTTAGATAACCCTTGGCTCTGGACTATTCCCACCCTACCGTCCTCCAAATGACCCCACGATAAAGCCTCCGGGACCCAGATCACACCCTGGAAGGTTCTGAGGCCAGGCCCCAGATTCTGGACAACATAAAGAATTGCCAGAAGGGTCTGGTGGTGCTAGATAAGTTTTAACAGTGATACGGGCTGACATCTAGGCACGCACTGTGCTGGGCTCGGATTTGCTCACTTCATCTCTGGAACACCCACATGGAGAGGGAGTAGGGGAGGGGTGCGGTGTCTGGGCCCAATAGCAGGAGGCATGGGGCATGATGGGGCGGGCACTAGCCCACTGCACTGTGTGATGGATGCTGGCAGGTCTGTGGACTGTGCTGATTGAGGGTCTCAGAGCTCAGAGCCTCAGGGGTGCATGCTAGAATGCACCTATTTCCTTGATTCCTTCTTGGGGGGAGGTGGGAGGGGTCAAGCATTCATGTAGCTGGCTTGCCTTCCCATGACCAGATCCCCTCCACCCTTAACTGAGTCATGGAAGCCAGGAAAATCGAAACGTGACTTCCTATGTAGTGTTCACTGTGTGCCACATGCTTTCCTCCAGGGCCCTCCTGAGAATCTGCTGGGTCGGGTGGGTGTTGCTGCCACCACTTTACAGGCACAAACCCTGAAATGTAGCCATCTTGGTCTCAGGTCAGAGCTGAGCCTTGAACCCAGGATCCTGGCTCCTGTCTGTGCTCTGCCCACTAGACAGCCCAGTGCCTCACCAGAAGGTGACCAGCTCATACCGCAGAAGAAGGCTACACTTGTTGAGTCTTTTTTTTTTTTCTTGTTCTTTTTTTTAAGCAAATTTTATTTTACAAAATAAAAACTGGAAGCTTGGGGAGATGGCTCAGTGGGTAAGGGTGCTTGCTGCATAAGCATGCGGTCCTGAGTTCGAAAGCCCGGCACCCACTTAAAAAGCACATGCCTGTAACCCTAGTGCTATGGCGGGCAGGACTGCTGGGCTTGCTGCCAGCCAGCCTAGCTCCAGGTCCGCTGAGACCCTGTCTCAGGGAACAAGGCAGAGAGTGACAGAGAAGGGTGCCCAATGTTGTCCTCTGCCTTCACATGTGCGCAGGACACACACGGACACACACGGACACACACACACACACACACGGACACACGGACGGACACACACACACACGGACACACACACACACACCAAGATTTTTTCTGGGTAGGTGTGCTACTAGAAAACTCAAAGGAGATTTAAACACTTAGAATGGAATTGAGGGGTGGACATGGGGTCCCTGGGGCCTCAGGAGCAGGAGCGTCATGCCTCCTTCACCTCAGCTGCTCTTTCTTCCTGAATGGAAGTGTGTCCCACTGCCATGGTCCCATGTGAGCCTGTGGTTTCCTACCCTGTATCCCATCACACCCTGCTCATGACGTCACTACTTTGGGTACCTGATTCATATTCAGAGAGACAGGGTGAAGGAAACAGCTGGGATCTTTGACTTCAAGTGCAGACCACGGCTTAGCATAGATGTGCAGCAAATGCTTAAAGAACATTTGGAGAGATGGCTCATCAGAGATGACTCAGTGGTTAAGAGCACTGACTGCTCTTCCAGAGGACCTTGGTTCAATAAACAGCACCCACGTGGCAGCTCACTACTGTCTGTACCTCCAGTTCCAGGGGATCTGACACCCTCACACAGACATACATGCAGGCAAAACACCACGGCACATAAAATAAAAATTTGATGATGATGATGATGATAGAATATGTGGATGGACAGATGGATGGATGGGTGGGTAGATGGATGGATGGGTGGGTGGATGGATGGATGGATAGATGGGTGGATGGATGGATGGGTGGGTGGATGGACGGATGGGTGGGTAGATGGATGGATGGATGGATGGATGGATGGACGGACGGATGGATGGGTGGATGGATGGGTGGGTAGATGGATGGATGGGTGGATGGATGGACGGATGGATGGGTGGGTGGGTGGATGGACGGATGGATGGATGGGTGGGTGGAAGGATGGATGGATGGACCGGGGGCGGTGGATGGAGGGTGGATGATGACCCTGAAAAAGCCCTGGGCTCTCCCTACTGAAGACCCAATGCCACTACACTTGGCCTTGGCCAACTCAGCCTACTCCAGGATGGCCCAAAGCAGACTAATCCTGATGTGTCTTTGGAGTATGGTCCCTTCTCAAGGGTCTCCAGGGAAGGCTTGTGATGATTTTTCAGAGGCATCACATTGCAGTGATGAAAAGCCTTGCCTCGGGGAACTTGTGGTAACAGATCAGAACAATGCACTGCCTGGCTGGCCATACCGATCCATTCTCCAGGGGCAGGGGCATGCCCAGAGTTCTGAGTGTGGCTTTCCTCATCCCTAAAACTTCCTATGAAGCGCTGCCTCAATCCCACACCACAGAACCTTCTCTTCTTCCTTTTATTGGCCTTTTCAGACAAGGCCTGTTTATGTAGGCCAGGCTGTCCTGGAACTCACTATGTAGACCAGGCTGGCCTTGAATTCAGAGATCAGCCTGCCTCTGCCTCCTGAGAACTGGGACTAAAGGCTTGGGCCACCACAACAGGCGCTTCTCTTCCTTAGCTCTCATCTGGATTGTACTTCAATACTGTCAAAGGTTTGCTCTCACCCAAAACCACGGGACAACGGGGAAGATGTCCTATTACTGGAGTCTCATAGCAGCTTTCTGCAGAAGGTGCAAGGCAAGCAAGCTGGGGTCCAGAGGAGCCAGGAGCCCTGTCTTGGGTTACTCATCAGATGAAGCTCTGTTTAGACACCGGCCTCTTGGTGCCCACGTGATGCTGAATGCCACGATGCTCTTTTCTTAAGTTGCCAAGGAGTTAGCAGTGTGCCCTAATCTTAGGACAGGAAACACCGCTACACTATGGCCACCGGCCGTGGTGATGGACTGGGTGTCCATCGATGTGAGGTGGTGTCTGCTCTGGGCTGGGGCTGCAGCTCATCACGTCCCACCCTCCCACGGCTACACCAAGCCTCCTGGCTGGAGGACTAAACTCAGAGGCCATATGACCGGTTCATCACAGATTAGCAAATGGCACCTGGGAGACACGCACTCAGCTCCGTATTACCTAAACCTGCTTTCCTGACACAAGACGTATTGGAGCCCTCTGAACTATGGGAGGGTTGTTGAGATCTTGCAAGTCTGGGGGCCATGTGGCCAGAGACCTAAGAGCCAGCTTGATTTGAGAAAGAGTTGAGAAATTCGGTCCCATCTGACTGTTCCAGGCCTGAGCACGGCCCCTGTCCTATAACCCATGCACCGGAGCTGTAGCAAGGAGGAAGAACAGAGCACTCCTTCGTGAACGTTTGTAAGGGAGATACCTTCTGTCAGTGTCAAGAGGCCTGGAGCTCATGGGAAATAGCCCAATACATCCAGCCAACTCTAGCCAGGAAGGCTACTGTAACAAGTCTAGCTCAGAGAGGAAGCCCATAGCCAAGAGCCCGGAGAGGCTCAGAGTTCTGTAAGTTTAGCTAGGAAAAGAATGAGACTCCTCCCTGCCTCAAGGCAACCCAGAACTGAGCTCAGCTCTCAGACGCTCCTAATGGATTTCGGAGCTTTCTTCCTTTGACTGTAGGATCGATACATTGGGTTATACCCTCCCTTGGCCTCAGCTGAGAGGACGCAAAGAGACTTGCAATGATTTTAGCAGCTCCTTAGTCCTCCCGAGGAAAATAGGGAACACAGACTGGTGACTGCTGTCTCCGTATTCTCTTTCAGCCACAGGAGTCCATGGGATAACTATGTATACACAAATGCACGCATTCGACTTTAAACACCACGGAATTTATCTGGGAGCACAGACTACCCCGACACGCCCCACCCCCTGTTCAGTCAGGTGGTTTACCAGTCAGGTGGCTGGAAACTGACCTCTACCCGCTGAACCCTAACACAACTCAGGTTGCAGTGTGACCACGACAGGGGACAAACAAACACTAATGCCTGGTGATGCTGCAGGGCTTGAGAACTCCCACCCCCAACTCAGACAGACTTGCCTTTCTGTTTGTTTCTGAGACTGTTTCACTAAGTTGTTCACGCTGGCCTGGTACTCGCCATGGAAACCAGGACGCCCTTGAATTTGCAGTTATCCTCCTGCCTTAGCCTTCCAAGTACCGGGACTCCCTTGCCTCTGTACAGTGTGCACATCTAACTTGAGTGTGCACACACACAGGCTCCTCAGCTGTGCCCTACCCCTACAGGACTCGGGCTGGCAGGACCACCCTCCCCCCACCCTCCCAACAGTGGGCCCCAGGGCACTCACAGCAGCTTGAGGATCTCCACGTGGCAGCCGAGCGTGCGGCCGGCCTGGGGGCCCAGCTCGATGCTCATGGTGCCACAAGCCGGGCTCACCATGAGGCAGTCGATGAGGTTGGGCTCACTGTCGTTGCCCGTGCTGGCCGTCAGCGCCGGCTTGGCAGTGCTGGTGCGCTCCACCTCCACGTGGACCTCGCTGGAGGCCACGACCACCGACTTGAGCCGTGGCTCTGACAGCGTGGCTTCCTGAGACACCAGGTCCGGGCTGGGGTGCAGCAGGCGCAGAGGTAAGGTGGGCTTCCGGTCGCATGGCTGCTGGCAGCCATTCCGGATCTCCTTCAGGCTCGGGGAGTTGTCGCGGCTGGAGGGGGAGACAAGAAACAGCGGGTGTGGGTAGGGGTGCCAGAAAGGCCGGCACTGAGCGGAGATTAATGGGTCTCTCTACATTTGGGATGCTGAGGCCGCAGGATGCCTGCAAGTTTGAGGCTAGTCTGAGCTACATAGTGAGTTGAGTCCCTACCTCAGAAAAGCAAACCGAAAACAAAAGGTCACATGTTTCAAAAGCCCAGATTCCCTGAGCATTCACGCATCAGCTCCAGGGAGCTGCAGGTTTACCTAAAACCCCCGTAACAGAGCCACAGTGGAGCTGTCATGAAGTCCGTTAGAAACAGAGAAGTGGAGGCGTGGCTGGGAGTGTACATAGCTGAGAACGAGGAGCACTGGAGTAGGAGTCCGGACTGTGACGCCTGTCTCCGTAACCCATCGCGGCCCAGCACAGTGGGCACTCAACAAGACACCTGCTGTACACGTGAACTTTCACCTCTGGGACACCTAGCACCTATACCAATGCCACCCCCACCCCGGATCCTCCCCGATAATGCCGGTGACACCTGAGCAGTCCCGTCCTGCTCCCACTTGTCGCCTGAGGTGAAGCTGCCCCTCCCCCCTCCTTGACGCCACCAAGTTCTTCAGGGCCCATTTTATTGCCTGCCCCGGTCAGGTGACAGGGTGCAGCATCTGCCCTCCTCCTGAGAGCCCACAGCCCACTTCCATGGCTTCTGAGACCCACATTCTCGTCTGAGCCTGGATTCTCCAGAGGTCCTTTTGGGGCTCCCCTCTAAATTCTGGCATCTCCAACCACCTGGAGGTGGAGCTAAGATACTACCAACAAAGCAGTCACCTGGAGCCCCAAGACTGAAGGCTCCTCCTCCAGGAAGCCTCTTTGATTTCCTCTTCCTGCCATGAACACATTCCCTGTCTGAACTCAGAACCATAGCTTTTCAACCCCAGTGGACTCTAGGACCTTCCCCCCCAACCAGGGAACTTCTGAAACACCCCAAAAATCACGGAGCTCAGCAGCTCTAGGGGAGGCCAATACAAGCAATTCTCAGGACTTCCACAGGACTGAGAACAGCTGCTCATTGGACTGGCATAATGAATGGCTCAGCAGGGGGGGGGGCTTGTAGCTTGACAACCTGAGTTCCATCCTTAGGCTGTACATGGTGGAAGGTTAGAATGACTCTTTTAAATTGTCCTCTGACTACATGTGCCTCCCTGCAATAAATAAACCAAATAAACAAATGGTAAAAAAAAAAGTGCTTACAAAATATGTATATAAAGAAATAAAAGGAAAGAGCTAGCTACTTGCTCAGGTCCCTCTCAAACCCGTAACATATGTGCCTGCCGTGTCCCCAAAGAGAAGCAAGCGTGTGCTCTGGTGTACAGGGGCTGGGCCTCGCACTGTTATCCCACGTGGCACTCCAGTGCCACGTGCAGAACTTGGGGACAGACTCAGCAAAGGCCTGAATCCATTTTGCACCTGCCATGAGCCAGGGCTGAGCATAGCCCTCTGAGGGCGCTCAATAAACACATTTTGGCTTTGCTGGGGGAAAGCAATCATGGGCTTCTATAAACCTGTGAACGCCATAATGGGTGGAAGCCGCATGCGGTCTGTGAGGCGGGGCGTGTGGATCTCCGTGGGCTCAGACCTCATTTGCTCCCCAGTGCTCAGAACTCCAGCTCCCTCTGTTTGCCTCTGCTGGGGTCGAGGAGTGGATTTTCAAGGCCTCTTGGCTTTCCTCGGTGATTTTCCAGACAGCCACGTTAACCTGGGTCAGGCTGTCTGTTCTTTTGAGTGTGGGAACATCGTGTGCTCACCAAGAGTGGTGTGGAGCCCTGGAGGACACTGGGAGGGACTGACCAATGGGCCAAAGGGAAACAGGTTGGCAGAACCAGGCCTGGGGGAGGGGGAAGTCATGCCATCAGCTGGGACCCCCGACTCCCAGGACTCCCAGGGACTCAGCTGCACTCCACTGGGAGCCAAGGCCAGCCTGTGAGGGAGGAAGAATAACTTATCTTAATCCTCCTCATGCCTTCCTCTTGACAGTATCTGGTGATCGAGGCCTTGCAGCCCGTCTCTCACCCAGCAGCGGTGGGGGCTGGGAGAGTGGTTTGGAAGGGCAATCCCATGACATCCCTCTCCTACTTAAACTTTGTTGAGTCACCCAGGTTCTCTGAAAATGTAACCCAGGTCGGCCTCCTCTTAAGTGTGTCCTCCGGCCCAGTGTCTGCCTAAAAGCCTGTCAGTCTGCAACCTTTGGGCCCCAGTCCACATGCCTAACCTAGATCTATTCTTTATCCTTATTTTTAGTTTGTGTATGTGTGCGTGTGCTGTACTGTGGGGTGTGTCTGTTTGCATGTGTGTGGGTACATGTCTATGTGCATGCATGTAGAGGCCAGAGGTTGATGTGGGGTGTCTTCCTTGATTGTCCCCCACCTTATCTATTGAAGAAGGGTCTCTCATCTGAACCAGAGCTGCCGATTCCCCTAGCCTAGCCAGCCAGCTTCTCTAGGGATCCATCACACTGCTAGGATTACAAGGGGCTGCCAAGCCCACTCATAAAAGCCCAGCTTTCACGTGGATTCTGGGGATCCAAACTCTGGTCCTCACACTTGTAGTACAAACACTACCTGCAGAGCTCAACCTGCTATCAACACTGCTGAGGAGGGGGTGGTGTCCCTTCATCTTCAGCGTCTGTGTCTCTGGTTAGCCTCACTAATTTTCCTCTGCAGGGACCCTCTATCCCTGAGGAGCATTGGCAGTTTAAACAAACAGACTCCTGAATCCCCAGCCCCAAAAGTCTGCAGGTAACTTCAGCAGGCTGCGCGGCTTTGCAGTAGGTGTTCGGGGACCACAGATGGACCGATGCTGTGACCTCTGGCAGCCCTGTCACCGCTAGGCCTTTGCATACCCTGTTTCCTCTGCTTGGAGGCCCCACTTCCGCTTCTTGCCTACAGTCCAGAGCTCTTGTCTTCATAGTGCCTCCCTGAAAGACCCTTCTAACTTTATTCTGGCAAGAATTCTCAGCTCTAGCCAGGGTAGTCCAAACATACACCCCGAGGGACCACGGCAAATAATCCAGAATGGCAGTGGGGGCCTGGGTATCCTTTCCTCTTTTCTTTTTTCTAAGCTGTATGAGCCTGTATTGTGTTGGCAAAAGTCCATCGGCCACTTCTCCACGACAACAGCGCCCTGATCTGCAGCACTGGCCAGTCGCCTTGCTGTAAAGCCCACCATACACAACCTCTGGCTGCTGAGGCGCTGTCACTGCCAACTGTGGGATGGGAAGCTGGGTAGCTGCAGTGGACTTCACCAGGGCCTGCCTATCAGCCTCTGATGACCAAGGAGACTACTGTAGTAGCTATATAGTATAGTATATACTAGTATATACTATATACTATATATATAGTATGTAGTGGTATAGAAGTTGCTTACAGATACCTGTGTCTCTCTGTATTCCCCAAACAGCCTCAACCAGCACAGATGATGTCTGTGTCACACTGTGGGGGAGGAGTGAAGAGACACAGAACTGAGTGTGCCACACCCAGTCTCCTGGGTCAGGGGTCCCAGCTGGGGGACACAGCAGCTGCCCACAGTGGTCACCTGATTCCATCTAAACCCTAGGCTCTGACTGTTCCTGGGGCTACTCTCCCAGGCAAGCATCCACGGTCACCACTTCTAGCTTCCTCACGACTTGGTTTTACCACATACGTGGACTGTCTCCCCACCTGACAGGTTCTGGTACAGCCAGGGATCTATGTGTCTCCCCAGAACACTCACCCCAGGAGGGGCGATGTTCACAGGCACAATGCGCTCACTTCCTAGCACTGAAAGCTGTGTTCTTCTGCAGCAGGCACTCAAGAAAAAAAACATGCAGACCAGATGCAAGACACAAGTTCCCAGAGCCAAGGCTGGGACACACCTTAATGCCCAGAGCCCCCACTGTAAGATGCAGGTGCATACATGTACACGCTACTCCACACATCTGTTTCTCTTTCTTTTGAGAGTTTCTTCTCCTTGGCCTTCAGGGTGCAAAAATGACAGGTGTTTACCACAACAACTGGAGTGATACACGCACCTGCATGTTTAGGCAGTGCTTCACCCCAGCCGCTCTGAGCAGTCTTCAGCATAGGATACCAGTAACTAGAGCCCAGGTGCCCTGCGGCCTCGCAGCTACTGATGCTGGGCATCACGTTGCCTTCTCAGCTCTACCCACACCAGTGGGCTGAGATATTTGACAAACAGCATGAGATCAAGCCAGCAACAGTCACTCCACCTCCCCACCAGACATGGGTGACAAGCCACCCCCCCTCCCCCCCAGTAACATGTTCGCAGGACAAGGTGGCACAGCGCCCCGACCCTGACCCACCGAGCACAGTAGCACTGACCTGTTGATGAACTCTTCGTAGCAGGAGTAGATGGCAGCCAGGCACACAGCCACCAGGTTGGGCAGGACCCGGGGATGTGGGCAGTGCCCTGTGGGGCCATGCATGCTGGAAGAGAGCAAAGGAAGATGAGGAGGCTGTGCAGCAGCCGCTGGCCTGAGGTGGAGCTGGGTGCTGAGGTGCTGCCCAGGTATGAGACCACTTGTTCTGCCAGCTCTGTTGAGGGCGGATGGAGAGCCTATGCCATGCGGCTGGTGAGTCAGGCTTGCGGTCCCAGCTGAGACTGGGTAGAGCTGGGGTGCCAGCTGAGTGGCCTGACCAGCTGCCTAACTCTACCCCTACACCTTGAGCTGTGTGGAAACAGACTCCGCAGTCGTGACGCGGATCAAGCCCAGTCTCAGAAGGATATAGCACGTGGTTTGCTCTGTTCTGGGACAGTCCCATTTGCACAGGTGTTTCTGGAATGACTATTCATGATACCGTTTTACTCTCGAAAGTGTGGTTTGTAAATAGAAACTGTCATTTCAGGTCACCTTAGCTGAGCACAGGGCCAGCACCGCCTCTGAGTTCACAGCACGTGTTACCTAAAATCATTTGTTAAGAAAGTCTCTGTGCCTCGGTTTCTTCATCTGTAAAACTGGTTGGCCTGTGTGCCCAGGATGACATATACAACCTGTCTGGGAAAATGCCATCTTAGGTGCTGTCACTGAGACAGGCCTGACCTGACCTGATCTGATCTCACAGACCACGGTGGTGGTGGGGGGGGGCGGCGGGTGGCTGGAAGGGAACCCTGTTGACAACAGGCTCTGCAGAAGAATCACCTGCCTGAGCGTAGGAATGTGCTGGGCACACGTCACAAACCCCAGCTCCATAACTGGCTCAATAGGTTCTTTTTCTTTCTTCCTTCTTTTGGCAACAGAATCTCAAGTCGCTTAGGCTGGATTTGAACTTGCTATGTAGCCAAAGATGACTTTGGACCTCTGATCCTCCTGCCTCCTCTTACCCAGTGCTAGGACCACAGGACTGCACCGTGACGCATGGTTCACATGTTGCTGGGGACTGAACCCAGGCCTCAAGCGTGTTAGGCAATCTGTCCACTGGGCCATCTCCCTAGCCTTCAGGTCAGGTTTTCTTAAAACACAAGACAAATTAGTAGACCTCAACTCACTGGTATTGTCATAGTCACTGGACAGCATGGGCACTGGGGGCCTCATTTCATAGGTGAGGAAACTGGGAAACGAGGAGCCGCCCAGAGTACAGGCCAAGGCGAGAAGGCAGCTGGTCCGTGGTCCTTGTTCCACAGAGACAACATGATTCAGGAGTTCCCCTTTGGCATGCTAAGGGCTCAACACCTGTCACTTATTTGCACAACAATCTCCCAGGGGTATCAGAGGAAAAGGATCACAGAGGCACAGTGACAGGCTTACTGTCACACAGCAAGCAAGTTAACACAGCAAGCTGGGAGACTCCGCTGCAGCTCCCTCCTAGAAGGTGAGACACAGTTCTTCCCTGGGTGTCATGAACCAGGCAGTCTGGGGCAGGGAGACGAGGGGGTGGGTGGGTGAGACACACCTTTGAATGAACTTCTTTACCACCTCCATGCCTGCATTGAGCTCATTCAGGGCAAGAATGTACTCCTGGGTGAAGAGCCTCAGCCTCGGGCACTTCCCAAAGTCCTGCGGAGAAAGCAAAGGCAGAGTAACTGAGGCATGGCCAGCACTGTGGTGGCCAGGAGCTGGGGAAGGGAGACATCACACCTGCACTCACACCTCTAGTGACTTCCTGCTCAGGAGGGGGTCCTGGTGCAGGCTGCTCCTTCCCACACCACGGCTCTGCTAAGCAGGCAGGTGTGTCCTCTGAAGGACCTTCAATGGCATATGTCCTGTGTGGCCTCTGGTCACCCTGGGAAACTACAAGCTCTTTTGAGGTAGCCACATGAATTTCTGAGCTGGTGTCTGAAGCACTTAGCAGTAGCGAGACCCCGATGTAGAATTACAGTGAAGAGGGATTATCATCTCCTGGGTTGGGAGTAGGTAAGGCAGCTCTGGGTAAGTACAGCTTGTACCCCTCCACAGGCAGTGGGGAGACATCAGCATCCTCCTGAGTGAAGGTGTAACAGGGAATGCTGGCTTCAGAGCAGGGATGAGTCCAGGCACAGTCCCTCAGGAGCATCCTCTGGTTTGGCAGACCCCAGACACCCCTGGTTTCCAGAGCAAGCCTGAAAGAGTGTCTGAAGCCCAAAGACCACCCTGAAAGGCGCGGCGGGAGCTGGAAATGACCGCACACACCTATGATCCTAGCTCGAGATACGGGAGGCAGGAAGAGCATGGCTCTAGGCTGGCCCGGGCTACACAGTGAGACTTAAGCACCAACGGAGGACGCTTGTGATAACTGAGAGCTGGAGGAGACGTGGGTGAGGCGTGGGTGAGCGGGAGGCAGCGGTGTGTAAGAACACCGCCAGGGAAGGGAGTGTGGCTGCGTCACTGAAGGTGGGGAAAGGGAGGAGGCTGCGGCAACGAGGAGGAAGATGGGCACTTAAAAAAGGCAGAGCTCCTAGCGGGGGACGGCTGCATCCAGAGCCCACAGGCGTCCATCTGGGATGCACTTAAGGCTTAATTACGGGCCCTGACCAAGGACAAAGGGATTCTTCCTGCTCTAGCGACATAATGGGGGGCTGACATCAGCAGATGTGGGCAGAGCAAGCTAAGCACCCAGGGCAGCCCAGGAACGTGGTGGTGGCTCCTGGATTTGTGTAGAGAAATGCGCAGTAAGGAAGGGGGAGACGCTTTCAGGAAAGGCTCTCCGGCTTTACTGTCCACTTGTGCTCATTCCCGTGCTCAGCTAGGGACGGGATGCTGCCAGGTACCAGCCCTCGCTGGCCTGCCATGGCTGTGCAGTCTGGTCAGTAAGAGGAAGACACACTTCTCCAACTCAAGAAAAGTTATGTATCTGGCCAGCAAGATGTCTCAGGGGTGACACCAACTCATTCTGCCCCTGCAGGCTCAGCGACAGAGCCCTGGATTCAATCCCCGGTATAGGAGTAGAGGTGTTGTTTTATTTATAGTGTGCTCTTTAGGGTCATTTGTTTACATGGGAGGGGAACAGAACCCAGTGAGGAGCTACAGAAGTATACACACACACTCAAGCACAGACGTGTGCATACATTATATGAACAGACAATGTATACACAAGTACACATGCATGTAACACTGAGCTAGGAATGGAGTCCTATAGGAAGGGAGACGTTGAAGCACTTCATTTTGCCTTCTCGTCCAGGGAGATTCTCACAGTGCCCCACTCCAAGCCACTGCTCCACATCTCCTGCTCTTCCCCCTGGATCTTGTCCATGCTCCCTATCAACCTGCGCATGGCCAAGATCCACCAAGAGCCATGTGTGGCCCAAATACTTAATATCCTTGATGTCTGCGGTGGCTGAGGGATGCCTCCTCTCAGCTGGCCAGGCCGGTAGAAGCTGTAAATCATGCATTTACCCTCTACTTGCATAGAGAATATTATCACATGGTCACTCCTGCAAGCTTGCGAAATGACACAAGTACAAGGAACAGTGTGTGACCGATTCCTTGGAGGCCATCAGAATGCCACTTCTTCCCTTTGAGCTTCCCCACCCAAAGAACCTTGATGAAATGTTTACTGACTACCAATGGAAACCCAGAATCTCTTACGTCTCCACGTAGCAGAATCTATCATGGTACCAACATGGTTTTCCAATTGTTCCTACTGCCTGGAGCACTGAGTGGGAAATGCTGACACTGCAGTTGTGCTGCAGTTGATTAATAATGTCTGTCATGAATACAGAAGGTGGGGTGGTGCAATTATCAAGTACTTTCACTCCTGCCTGGGGAAGGGGTTGGGTTATACACATGCCCCTGGAGCTTGCAGTGGAGACAGAATAGTATGTAGCAAAATGAACTGATTTTCCAGGTTTCCTTTCCTCAGACGCTTTTGGTGTTCCCAGGCAACCTTAAAAGAACAAGCTAGTGGCTGGCTCAGGACCACAGGAGGGTGTCCCTGACTTTAGATGCCACTCACAGAGACACAGACCCTGGTGACCCTGCCCGGTCTTTCTCATCCCAGACTTCTGTGTATATGTCAGAAAGCCAGCAATGACGTAATGACACTTCTCTCTTTGGCTCCAAAAAGGTGCCCAATAAATCTCCAGGAATACATGTTATTCGTATGTTGTGACTGTGTTATAGGTCTGTGGTCAGCCAGCAAGCCTTGTTAGTTAAGTCTCAGTTTCCCCACATGTAGTACTGAGAAAATACCTGTCATTCTCACATTCAGTGGCACACAGATGTTGAATGATGGGTCCTCGAAGGTGACATTAAGTTTTGCTTTTATATTTTCAAAAATGAACTACCCTCTAGTCCGTTCAGATTTCCATGGCTTCCCCCTAGTGTGTGTGCCCCTGCCATCTTTACTCCTGGTGCAGGGTCTCATGTAGAACAGACTGGCCTTAAATTATGTAGTCAAGGATGACCTTGAACTGAGTTGCCTGCCTCTACCTCCCCAGGACTAGGATTATAGGGGTACATTTCCACAGCTGGCTTATACGGTGCTGGGTATAGAACCCAGGGCCTCATTTCTGCTGGGCAAGCGTTCTACTAACTGAGCAACATCTCCAGCCCCGTAATGCCCTTTGTCTGTTTTGGGGTCCCATCTGGGACAACACATGACACTCAGTTATCATATATTTCCTGGGCTAGGCCTGTAATTCAAACTTTTCTTATTTTAATGATCTGGGCATAGTCAAATGGTATTCTGATTCCTAAGACTGAACTGGGGTGACAGGCTACAGGGAAAAAGACCCCAGGGTAAGGTTCTGGCAATCACAGCTGCCATAAATGTTGATATTTATCCCCAGCTGAGGCCGACTTTGCTAGACTTTTCACATTGAGGCTGCCCCACCCCTCCACACCATGCCCTCCAGAAGGAAGTCACTGGGCAGAGCCAGCCCATCCTTCAAGAGTGAGTTGTCTTATTCTGCATCCCGGAGAGTGGAGTAAAACCTATGGGGATTGCTCTGTATGGAAGCCGTGTCCCCAGCCACAACACCCACCCACCCAAGGCCGGCCTAGTTCTCACCATGTTATGCTTAAGGATCCTCTGAACCACCGGTGTGAACACCTCAATGACCACCATGGACCGAGGCCGCTCTCTGCAGTGCTGGAGAGAGAGGGACACAGTCAGTGCAGGCCGGGGGGGGGGGGGGGCGGGAAGAGGAGAGAAAGCCCCACCCACAGCCCTCGATGCTTCCAGAGGCCACAGGATGGTACCAGTCCCAACAAGGACATGGCTTCCCTTTGTTGAATGCTGTTGCAGCTTATCTTTAGGAAGACCTCATGCTTAGCTTAGGCTCACAGCAAAACTGCTAAGTGGAGATGTGTCACAGCCTCCCCATCTGTCAACCCCTCACAGTACCACAGTATACTTGTTGCAGGGAATTAGCCTATACCAGCACGTCACAGAGTCCTCAGTCCAGTCTACACTAGGGTGGCCTCTGAGTGCACACGCTAGGGGTCTGGACCCAAGGTCAAGGATGCGCATCGCTACTAGAGTAGTATACAGTAGTTTTGCCTTGAACTCTGTTTGGCTAGCACCCTCCCTCTCCCCGAGCCTTTGCAACCGCTGAGCTCTGAGCCTTCCTAGCAGCCTGCCCCCTCCAGAGCTGCATGCACAGATTAACAGGCCCCTATCTGAAATGCTGGGGACCCGAAGTGGAAGAGATTCTTTTTTTACATACCGCCTGAAGGTAATTTTATACAATGTTTTTAGCGTGCCTATCTTGACAGTTTCCTACTTACAGTGCCATGCCAGCAGTCAAAGTTTTGGGTTTTGAAGCATTTTGGATTTCAGATTTGGGCACTACAGATGCTTAACCCATAGCTGAGATCACGGAGGCATGCAGCCTGTGCTGTATGGTGTCTTCACGTGGTAACACTTACAGGGTGTGAGGGGAGTGTTCCCTGCAGGCTTGTCACAGATTCTCAGCTCTTCCAGACCCCCCCTCCCCCGCCCAATTTTTTAAAAACAGGGTTTTACTAAGTAGTTCAGGCTGTCCTGGAACTCAAGGTCCTCCTGCCTCAGTCTCCCCACTGCTGGGATTACAGGCACGTACAACTTCACCTAGCTGCTCATTTCTTTGTAACGCTGAGTAAGAGTCTCCTGATGGGACCTGGGGAGATGACTCAATAAAGTCCACGGTTAAGAGGGCTTGTGATTCTTGCAAAGGACCGGGATTTGATTCCCAGTATCCATAATGGGCAGTTCACAACCACCTGTAAATCCAACTCCAAGGAATCTAATTCCCTCTTCCAGCCTCTTGTGGGAACTCACACACAAGTGACATATGACATACATTTATACATAAATAAAAATTAAAATCAATCTTAAAAAAAAAAGCAGGCACGGTGGTACATGCTTGCAATCCCAGCGCAGGGAAGGTAGAGACAGGAAGGCGGCTCCCTGGCTGGCCAGCCTAGCCAGCCAATTGGTAAGCCCCAGGCCAGTGAAGAGACTCTGTGACAAAATACAAAATCTGCCCGAGAAGAGGCACCTGAGCTGCCCTCTGACTTCTGTATACACATGTGTACACCTGTGCGCATACACTCATGCACACACATGCACGCAGACTCCACTGCACCTGCAGACCACAGTTAATTTATCCATTCACCTATTGGGGAACGCCGTGGTTGTTTCAAAGTTCTGGTACAACTGTGAGTGGACACAGGTGTCTAACTCAACTGGATGAAAACCCAAGAGCATTGTGTGTTTTTCTTTAGAGTAAGGAGGAAAAAAAAGAAAGAAGAAAGACAGGATAGACTCTTTTGTTGCCTTTATTTGGCCTCGGACGTTTAGGACAATGTCAGATGGGTATGTTCTGCCTCGACTCCCACTCCTTGTAAGATCTAGCAGGCCTGTCCAATAAACTGTATGGGGCAGCCTCTGACTTCTAAACGGCTGCAGTCAGCATCTTGTAGGAGACTCCAGGCCAAGCCCGGCTTCTTCCTTCCTCATCAGCGTGGAGCCTCCCACACTAGCATTTTTTAAGACAATGTCTCACATAGCCCAGGCTGGCCCGAAATTTACCATGTGGCCGAGGAGGACCTTGACATCCTGATTCTCCTGCCTTCATCTCGGGTGCTAGGAATTACAGGCGTGAGCCATCACAACCAGTTTTATGCAGCAATGGGGACCAAATGCAAGGCTCAGTGGGTCCACACTGGGTGAGCACTCAACAATTGAGCTGTGTACCCTCCATCCCCTGGTGCCTTGTTTTTGAACTGAACTGGAAGGCCTTCCACCAGCCAGACAGGCTCCTTTGCCCCACTGACCTGCTTGCACACATGAGCCCCTTGGCCCTGAAAGAGTTCCATCTGCAACTCTTAGTGAGGTCAATGGACCTGGGAGAAAGAACCTAGGGCTTTTCCGGGAAATCAGGGCAGCAAATTTCCTCAAACCTTTGTGTCTGAGGCCTGGAAATCCAGTAGGAAGGGCTGTCTGGAGACCCCTCAGGGAGGCCCAGAAAGGCCCTGGGGGGCTAGTGGGGTGGGCTTTGCAGCAATGAAGTTCCTCTCCCCAGGCTTAGCCTCCAAATGGAAGAGAGCCTGAAGCCTTATGGCCCTGGCCAGATCCTTGCCTTTTTCGTTTAGATTCTAGCAGGGACTGTCCAAGGTCCATTGTCTCCTACTTCACTTCCTGTTACCAGGAACCTCAGGGCAAGACTTACTTTGTGGAGGGGAACTGGTGAGGTTGCTTATCCCCGAAGCCCACAAGGTAGGAGGAGAGAACCCACTTCAACAGCCTCTGCACACTCACCATGGTACGTGAGCATAAGCACATAGGGTAAGCAATCTTTAAAATAACTTTGAACCGAGGTCAATTTTCTGCTATAAACGTTTGGAGGTATGAGACCAGGAGAAACCATAGGCTTGGGAGGCCTGCATGGGGCTTGGGTGGATGAAACTGGGTAGGCTGTGGAGAAGCCATTAGGCAGTCGATCCTGCAGAAGCTCAAGCCCTGGGCTCTCTTACTCCATCTGCCTAAGAACTGACTCCGAGTGCTGCGGTGTTTGGAGAAGGGGTCCACCACCTATACCGCATGAAGGAAGGAGCTTCTGTGCTGGGTCCTGAACTAACCAGCGTGTGAGTCACTGGGAAAGGTCTCCTTATAGGAGAAGCAGAGACAAAGAGAACATAGTCTTGTCTCATTTTGCAAGGCCCACTCCCAGCACTCTGCTGCTAGGCATCCAGGGGACAGAAAAACCAGACACACACACCCCTACCCCCCCATTCCTGCTTCACACGCTTATTCCTAGATGAGCATAACCTGTATAACAGTCCCCAACAGCACGGGGCTGTAGAAGGGGGTGGTGTGCTCATGCGCGCACACGTGATGTTCAAAAGAACAAAGGAGGGAGAAAGGACAAAAGAAGTTAGTCTGCAGGGCTACGGCATGGCAGGGCTGGGGAGTGAAAGATACAAGCATGTGTCTTTCTAAAGGTATCAAATTATTACAGTAAACACACAAACACACACATGGGGCAAAGCACAGACACATTTGTGTGCCAGCCCATCCCCCAGCTGCTGAGTGGTGTGCTCTGGGAAGGCCCTGTCCCCTGGTGTGGCGGGTATGTTGCATACAAACTCTGCTGCGAAGTTGGCATCAGGTCCCTGGGCATGTTGCCCTGCTCTGTGGCTCCTCCAAGCTGACCTGGCACATGCTGCCAGTTTCCCTTGTCCAGGGAAAGCCCTGTAGCCGGGCCCCTACCCTGGGCCAGCCGGTGTTCAGAAGAGTCTCAGCTAAGAATAACTCAGTTCTGACGTCAAGAATCTAGAAGACTGGCTGCAAGCTGCCTCCCAAGACAGCCAGGAATAGTCCACAGAAAAACCAGACGCCTGGTTCTTCCTTAGCCTGTCTGGCAGAGGACAGCAGCCTCAAGAATGGGTACCTGCACACCTTCTGCCTGCATCTGGGACCCTGACCAGGCTGGCAGGTAGGCTGGCATTCAGCCAGTGCATTCGGACCCACCCTAGCTTACACACCGTGGTGGCGGTGGCCTCTGGAAGCCCACTGCAGTGATATCATACCTTGCAGAAGAATTCACAGAGATCTGGGGGTGGGTGGTTGTTTTCCAGCAGAGGTGCAATCGCCTGCAAGAAAATGAACAGCCATCAGTTAGCAGAACATGCTTGGAGGTGGGGTGGGGACGAGCGGTGTGGTCTACAGAAGAGAGCCACTCCCAATGAAATGGAAACATCCTTCTACCCTCTGCTGGGTAGAACTCCTTTTCTAATGTACAGACCAGGACTTCAGCGAGCAGGAAGGCTCCAGGCTAGACCCACAGCGTCACATCTAACTTTAGGGCTTCTTGCCTAGCTGGCATTCATAGCACCTTCAAGTCTGAAACACCTGACTAAGCTGCAGGGCATCTTGATGATGCCATTTTATTTTATTTTTTAAAATGACTTATTTTATTTTATGTGCATTGGTGTGTGAGAGCATCAGATCCCCTGGAGTTGGAGTTACAGACAGCTGTGAACTGCCATGTGGGTGCTAGGAATTGAACCCAGGTCCTCTGGAAGAGCAGTCAGTGCTCTTAACCAATGAGTCACTTCTCCAGTTCCCACATGGCATTTTAAACAAGGGATCAGGGCACCTTCTATATCCCTATTTCTGGGGGAGCTGGGCTCCTGGCACCAACTTAAGGGATGAATGAACATACAGACTGGGCAGAGTCCTGGCTGAGATTCTGGTCTTGACAAGACCACAGGAGCAAGTGGCTTTGTCTCAAATGATCCTTGAACCCACTCTCCCAAAAGTGGGGTCCAAAACTCTCCACAAGTGTCTGATGTAGTCATCAGAGAGTGGGGTCCCTTAACTGGTTGTGCCTTGTGGGGTGCTAGTCCTGTACACTAGCAGCAACCCCCTTTTGTGACAACCCAAACCATCTCACTTCAGTTCACAGTAAGGAAGGGTGGGACACCTCCACTCCTCAGGCAAAGGCTTAGCAAGTCTCCTTGGGGCCTGCTGTGTAACACTGAGGTCCTGCTGGCTCTAGGGGTATCATGGAAAGGACTGTATAAGGAATGAGTTCAGAGACAGCCTGGGCAGCGTATGGAGACCTTATCTTAAAATAACACGTTATAGGAGAAAGGTGCTGAGATGCGGCATAGTGGTGGTGGGGAGATTATGCTTGAGGCCCTGGGTTCAATGCCAACTAGGGTGTGGAAGGGATTAAAAGGTCAAGACTGCCGGTGACCAGGTACTCAGGTGGGCATTCCTCTGAGATGAAGTCATCTGAACAGAGCCACCCAGGCTAAAAGGCAGAGCCGTGCTCAGGCCAGCAAGGTGAGGACCACCAGCCACGGTGACCACTTCAATTTCAACTAACACAAAAGCAGTGATTTTTGGAAGAAGAAGAAGAAAAAAAAAAAAAGATACCACCATGTCATTCTAGCTCCTTTGCTGCTGCTGGGCAGTCCTAGGCAACACAGGTCAGGGATTCCCAGCCCAGTGAAGAACGAGCCCCACCTCTCACCAGCCCACCTCAATATGGAATAGCTGTCATGCAGGTGACAGAATGATAGCACTGGCAATGGTGGCCCTCAGTGCCCCGTGCCAGCCTCCATGTGACTTGTCCACATTCAGGGAATTTGTACTGACCACTGAGAAGAAGAGGCTAAGTTCAGAGAGGAAAAGGCACAGGCCCAGGCTGCACAGCTGACGAGCGGCAGAACCAGGGCTCAGAGCCACTTCGTTCATTCTAGGCACGGACAGCTCCGTTCTTCACATTACCAAGGAACAAAACAGAGTCCGGAGACAATGACTACACTGATGGAAGACAGTGGCAGGCCTCCCTGTGACCCGATCGGCCCTCTGCTGCCTCAGTTATCTGCTGCCCTCTCATTCTGCTTCCGGGAAGCAGACCATGCCTGAGCCTCCACTCCCGGGCCAGACGACCCAGCATCGCCCTGCTCGTTAAACAAAGGAAGGCTTCGCGTCAGTGGCAGCAACAGGATGGGAGGTCCCTTCTCTGCCCGTGAGGAACTGCCCGTGCTGTGCTCCGGTACCAGTGTGGGGCAGGGTGTGGTCCCTTTGGGTTGGGTCCCTCTAGTACCTTCATACCAGGTCCCCTTCCTACCGGATGTGAATTTCAGTGTGGGGTAGGGGAATTATCACAGTATGGCCAGCAGCTGTCAAGTGCCACACCCGAGCCATTCCCTCATCTGATCCTTTAGGCCCACTGGTACAGATGAAGAGACATGGGCCAGGGAGTTTGCCAGACCCTTCCTAGTCACAAAGCACTCGCATATATTGATACAATCAATAAGCAAGCTCCCATTCCTTGTGAAGTCTTTCTAGAAGCCAGGCTCTTTGTTTGGCATGTCCCGGGGAGACTATGGAAAAAGGCACCAAACTGGCATCTTACAGAGTCTGGAGCATTGAAGCCACAGGACTGGAAAGGACAGCGGTTGGATAAAAACAATGGGCATGTCCACCTCGCAGGCCTCGGATGCAGTTCACATCAGATATTAGGAGAGCCGGTGAGGTACTGGGAGGGGAGAGACTGCCGTGCAAGCTTGGTGACCTGAGTTTGCTCCCAGGAACCCACACAGGAGGGAAGCTTGAACTGGCTCCACAGTGTGGTCTGCTGACCTCTGCCCATACACCTCAGCACATGAGCTGCCCCCTGCCCCACCCCACACATTGCGCACACACACAAAGTAAATAAATTTAAAACACGGAGGGTTTCTGGTGGTTATTTTGGTAACAACGCACGGTTCCTGAGCATGAACTCTGCAGAAGACAATGCTGTGTCACGATGTCAAAAGGCTGGACATGCCTGCCAGAGGCATCTTTATGAAGCAGGTCTCGTGAGGGTGAAATGGTGCTACAGGGGTAACCTGGGACACTTGAGACATTCCTGTCCCAAAGGCCTCTTGGGAATGAAGGCCAAAGAGGAGGCCACACTCTGACAATGGCCAGGGTGCCATCAAAATGAGGAATTTCCCTTTGCAGATGTCACTATACGCAGAGGGAGAGGCGCCTGAACAAGAAATTTACAGGAAGACCTGGAAGGGTCTCCAGGCTACACTGACAGGCGGGTGACGGATGTGGAACACATCCCTGGTCACTCTGCTCACATGAAGAATAAGACTCATGCCAGAAGCTGTTGCTGTGGGTAAAGAGCCTCTGAAAACGGCAATGGGGGAAGCAAGGCCACTTCCCCTCCTCCTTTTAGTTCTAAGGACAGGAAATCCTTCACGCACATTATTGAGAGGTGAGTGATCTACACGAAGCCACGCCCCCAGCCCCTCACTGGGGGACTCTTGGCAGGAACTCTACCATTTTTATTTCCTTAAAAGGTCTCATTAAGGTGGCCAGGCTGGCCTCAAACTCATTCTGCAGCCCAGGCAGGCTCTGAACTTGTGAGCCTTCGGCCTCAGTCTCCTAAATAGTTAGGAAAATACACCTGTGCTACTAGGCTTGGCCCAAAACCTTCTTAAAAACAACATCAGCAGCTGCAACGAACCACAGTGGCATGCCAGCAGTATCAAAGCTAGGCCAGGTCTCCATTCATGGGTTCCTCATCTGTGTGTTCAACCATGGCTCAAAATTAATTATACAGAGAAAAAAAAAATGTGTCCGGACAGAGAGTATAGACTTCTCCTGCCATCACGCCCAAGGCACTGTCACGTGACAGTTGGCAAACTGTTCACATTGTGTCAGGTAGTCTACAGTCCAGAGATGAGGTAACTCGGACAGGAGAATGTGCAGAGGTTAGGAGTCAGTGCCATCCCATTTTCCACCTGAGACTGAGACACTGGTAGAGTCTGACATTCTTGGGGGTCCTCAGATCACCCACAGATCCTCAGGGCGAATTTTTTTTTTTTTTAAACCACCTTGAACATTCTTCCCCCCTTTCTGTTTTTCGGTAGTGCTGGGAATTGAACCCAGGACCTTGCATGAGCCAGCTAAGCGTCCCAGATACAAGACATTGTCTTTTGTGTGTATGAATGTGCACCACGTGAGTGCCTGGAGCTACGGGTGGTTGGTAGCCACCATGGGTGCTGAGAATTGAGATTGGGTCCTCTGCAAGAGTAATAAGTACTCCTAACTGCTGAGCTGTCTCTCTTGCCCAAGGACAACTTTTTAAAAACACTAAAATTTCCTCACATGGGCTGAAGAGACGGCTCAGTGGCTAAGAGCACTGGCTGCTCTTGCAGAAGACCAGTTTCAGTTCTCAGCCACAACATGGCAGGTCACAACCACCTATAATTCCAGTTCTAAGGGATCCAATGGGCTCTTCTGATCCATCGGCATTGCCGGCATATGGCACACAGATGTACGTAAATGCAGGCGTAACACCCTGCATAAACACCCCCACGCGTAAAATAATAAAGAAAAAGTTCTTCAAGTAATTGTCACAGTGGGGTCTAGATTCTCGGAGCTTGAACCCATGTTGGCATTAAATCTGCTTTCTTTACCATCGTGGAGAGCTGGCCTGTGCTGGATGTATGTGCCAACCCATGTGCCTCTACTGACACCCAAATGGGAACCACTGATGGTTTCTACAACTTTGGGGTGCTGGCTGGTGGAATGAGAAAAGCTAACTCAAGTTCCAGTGGAAAAGTAGGTGTACAGAGAATGATCACGCGCTGCTACAGGGGACGGACTGTCAATAGGTCAACTATGAGGACCAATCTCTGGGCTGGAGGTGGGGGGGCTCCAAGGGACGAGGTAAGGCTGTGATGCCCCAATGATGGTGGCTGTGGAGGACGTGGGGGGGGGATTCCTGAGAGAGGAGGTTTCAGGAGGGTGAGGGGGGATTCCTGAGAGAGGAGGTTTCGGGGGGCGGTTCTGAGAGGGTGTGTGGGGTTCTGAGAGGATGGGGGGTTCTGAGAGGACACGGGGGTTCTGAGAGGGTGGGGGTTCTGAGAGGACATAGGGGGGTTCTGAGAGGATGTGGGGGGGTTCTGAGAGGGTATGTGGGGTTCTGAGAGGGTGTGGGGGGTTCTGAGAGGGTGTGTGGGGTTCTGAGAGGATGTGGGGGGTTCTGAGAGGATGTGTGGGGTTCTGAGAGGATAGGGGCTCTGAGAGGATGTGGGGTTTCTGAGAGGATGTGTGTGGGGATTTTATCAACCGTGCCCTGAGTATCTGCTGTGCACCAGGTGCCAGACTAGAGGAGGAAGCACTACTGACCCCGCTGAGCTATGAAAGGCCAGCAGCTCATCTCCTGGTGTGTGCACAGGGCCTGGCTCAGCTGGAGGAGCCCAGGGTTACGTCCCAAGCTGCAGCTCCTCACTTCCATTTTAGTTCTGCTTCCCGGCTTCCTGCTCCCATATGCTTTATGCTCTGGCACTGCCGAAGCTTCCACGGTACCCTGTGTTGCTTTAACCTCTGCACCTCTGAATAAATTGTTTGCTCTTCCCAGGATGTCTCTACTCGTCCAGCAAACTCCTACTGATGCTTCAAAGCCCAGCTCAGATGTCACTGCCCTGGGAAACTTTCGGACTCTCTCTCCCAGGATTCTGTCACTCCACTCTATTTGTTTCTGTTCTTCAGTGATCACATTTCTCTTCCTGTGACAGCAGGGCTGGACTTGGGTAACAGAGTGGGACATACGTACGTCATTGGCGTAATCCCATTTCTCTCTCTCCGTTACAGTGTCTCAGAGTTTAACGCTGCCCGGGAAAATAATTTACCCCAAAGAGCTTACAACACTGCTGAATTCTGAGAAAGGCCATCTTACTGTAGGTACCGGTGGAGTGGAATCCTGGTTTTAGTCGTGGGTTAATTAGGAGACATATCCTGGCCAAGAAAGAGCAGGGTTCCCTGGCCGGTAACAGGGTGATGGCCTTGAATAAGCCACAGTCACCTCCCTGGAGACTTGGAAATGAGAGGGCGACAAAGACTGACCATCATGGCCTCCTCCAGTCGGCTGGGCTCTGCGATGCATGTGGAGGCACGTTTGGGGGCGGGGGGGGGGGGGCGCGGCAGTAGGCAGCACAGTGACCTGCCAGGGTCTGTGGGGTAGACTGTTGCCTTAGGAAGAATCTCAGGCTGGGTACCGGGCCAAGGCTTGGGGGTATAGGTTGGGGGTGAAGGGTGTGGGGAGGGAGGCATACAACTTACCACAATGATGTTCTCATGCTCCTGGGTTGTCAGGTTTGTGTTCTAAAGGACGGAGTGGAAAAAGAAGGAAAACACAATCAACAAAACCGGGCATTTGGTCCCAAGGATCCACAGCACTGCAAAATGTTTTCAGTGCTCCCAGGCTCCACCCCTAACCACATATAGTTATCACTTCTTCGCTCAACATATCAGGCCAACTCTGGGACAGGGCAGGAAAGTGGGTGCGTCCTGGTTATCTGACAAAGCCCAGATTGATCTGTGCCCATGTCTGCAGGGAACTATCTCTATTTGATTGCTGATTGATACAGGAGGGCCCGGCCCACTGTGAGTGGCACCATGCCCTACACAGGTGGTCCTGGGCTATATAAGAAAGCTAGCTGAGCGCCAGACTGAGTGAGCCAGCAAGTAGAGTTCCTCAATGGTTTCTGCTTCAAGTTCTTGATTTCTTGCCCTGACTTCCTCCTGTGATGGATTGACTGTGACCTGTAAACCCTTTCGTTTCCTAAGTTACCTTTGGTCAGGGCGTTTTAACACAGCAACAAACAGAAAGGAAACGAGAACAGTGGGTGAAGGGAAAACTGAGCTCCCTGCCCATATCTCAAAGTTCTGAGGCCCGTGGTGACTCATGTTTTATGGCGACTCAGTTACCACCTTGGCAAATAGGGGTCCTGATACTTGCAACTCATGAGGCTGTTGTCTGAGGATTCAGACTTAGTTGTGACAGCACTGCTTAGAACCAGAGGGCAGGCTCCTAACACACCACGAAGAAAACAGACCTTTTGTTGAGTTTCCACTCGGGGACTGGGTAAACCTTAGATCAACATGCTATTTCAGTAGTTCTCAAAGCAGGCTCTGAAGGAATACTTGTACCACCGGTGCCCCCAATATGTTCCGGCTAAACACACATTTGAGCAATGGACATCTAAAACAAAACTAGGTTAATAAACTTGTTTTTTTCCCTCCTCCTCCTGGATCTGGAATCTGTTAAGCTGACTGTATTATTGCCTTCCTGTGAATGTGTGAAGAAATGGCAGGAATCATGGGAAACTTCAAAGCACTTGTAATTCTCTTTCACACCAGCCTACTGCATCTCTTCTGGTGGACACAGGCTGTCACTGGTGTCCACTTGCATTTGCTCAGACTTGGCATGACGCGGGGGCCCTTGTCCCTACCATCGCCACAGAGCGATGGAGAGCAGGGCCATCTAGCGGGCCTGCCCCAGGTGAGGCCACAGGAAAGGCACTGAGCCGAGCATCTATCTGCCTTTGGCCTGGCAATCTGGGGTACAAGAGGCTGAGAGAAGGGCCGGCGTCTAAGTACCAAGCAGGGGGCGCCCACCATCTTGAGGGTACAGGACAACAGAAGGGGCGTTTCTGACTATAATACCTTTTCCTCCCACAAAGCCTGTTTCTAGTGGATTGTTAAAAAACCACTAGGCACTCTGAGTTACGGCAGCTGGAGGCCGGCTCTGCTCTTCCCTTACGGTGGCGATGGAGCTTTTGGACCCTCAAACAGTGAGCTTTCGGCTTGGCCCACTGATTCTGTTTCATTTTTGGTTTGAAATTTTTCTCTATTACATTTATGTGTTTAGTACATGGGTGTGCACGCATGTCACAGCACAAGTAAGGTGAAGGGCAGAGGACAACTCGCTGGGTTATTTTTCTTTCTGCTGTGTAGACTCTGGGGATTTAACTCGGGTCATAGGCTTGGTGTAACAAAAGCCTTTATTCCCCTGAGCTATCTCACCAGGCCCTGCTTTATGGCGACAGGTTTTTTGACTGCCTGCTGACTGATGAGTTACTTGGGACTTCTCACAGCGCAGCCACTGACCTGACACACAAGGAAATGGTGGTGGAGAGGGGGGACCTGAACCTCTGTCTGGCTTGCAACTGTATGGGCACCAAGCATGCACATTGTGCACATACATATATGCAGGCGAAACACTGACACACATACAGTAAATACATCTTTAAAAAACTCCAAACCAATAAAAACTATGTAGGAGAAAAGTCTCCCTGTCCAGCAAACAGGCTGTCTACCAGTGGGTATGTGTGCCCACACAGCCAAGGAACTGCCCCAGGGTTGAATGTTATAGCTCCATGTAGAAATAAAAGCTTCCATGTAGGGGCTGGGAACTGAACCTGGGTCTTCTGGAAGAGCAGCAAGTGCTCTTAACCACTGAGCCATCTCTCCAGGGGTCATTTTGTTTGGTTTTCCGAGACAGGGTCTCATGTAGCCCAGACCGGCCTGGAACTCCCTGTGTCACCAAGGATGATGCTGAACTCCTGATCTTTGGTCTCCACCTCCCAAGGGCTGGGATTACAGGTGTGCCCCACCTCACCCGGCTCCTACGTGGGTATGTCTCCCTAATCTAGGAGGATGTAGCATCAGTGTATCAGAATATGAGCCTGGCCACTGTGGACCTGGGGGGGTGTGGTCCTTAGCCAGCTGTGTAGCCTAGTGTCCTTAGTAAGCTAACTGACTTGCTTATGATGGCTAATCTTGACTATCAACTTGATAGGATTTTGAATCGCCATGGAAACAAAAATCTGGACATGTCCATGACAGAGTTTCTAATTTGGGTTAACTGAGGTGGGAAGACCCACCCTAATGGGCAGCACCATCTCTGGGCTGGTCCTGGTCTGAATAAAACAATAAAAATAAAATGGTCCTCTGAGCTGAGCAACTAGCATTCATCTCTCTCTGCTTCGGGAAAGTGGATGGGATGCGGCCGGCTGCTGTAGGCTCTTATCGCCACGACTTGCTCATGATGGACTGTACCTTCAAACTGGGAGCCACAATAAACCCTTCCTTACATTGCTTTTGCAAAATCACTAACACTCGACTGGGAGTGCTGTTCACACTTCTGGGGTTTTTTGTTTTGTTTTGTTTTTCTGGTTTTTTGAGACAGGGTTTCTCTGTGTAATGGCCCTGGCTGTCCTGGAACTCGCTTGTAGGCTGGCCTCCCTCTGCTTCCCGAGTGCAGGGATTAAAGGCGTGGGCCACCACGCCTGGCCACGTCTCTGGTTTTAACTTGCCTTGTAGGGTCCTTAGGAGAATGTGACAGGTCTAAAAGTCTTGTCCATATATAACTGTCCGGGACTATATAACCATCAACAGTGAGTGTCACTAAGAGACATGCTAAGATTTGTAAGAATGGGTGCTGAGTTGCTGGGTGACAGTCTCAGCATTGTCCCTCACAGAGACCAGCTCTTGAAGGACTGAAGACACTGACCTGAATGTCTGATACATGAGAGACCCCACAAATGGAAGCATCCTTAGTGTTCTTTTTCCTTAAATATATTCCATCCAAGCTGACTTTGAGTTCCTTGCTTTAAAGCTCCAGAAGTAAAAAACTGGGCGGTGGTGGCGCACACCTTTAACCCCAGTGTTCAGGAGGCAGAGAATACCGATGGGGTTAGGGTCCTGGGGGCAGACCTGAGATGGGGAAGAAAGCCTTCCACAGGCCAGCACTGGACACAGCCCAGCGTGCTGGGACTGAAGGGCTGCACAGGTGGCCCTGGAGTAAAAGTTCTAGGCCAGCATGGACTTGTCTTTGTTGACCTTGGGCTGTTCCCTTATGAGTGAGGGCAGAAGGCGTACAAAAGGAGACCTGTGTGTGGCCAGCTGCCCCAGGCTCTCGCTGTCACGACTTCCACGCCACGACAGACTCCAGCTTTGAACTGTGAGCCAAAATAAACCCTTCCTAAGTTGCTTTTGTCAGATCCACTGCAAAATCATGGATACGAGATTGGAAACCTATCTGCCTGGCTTCTGAGAGGTGATCATCTTTCCCTCACTCTGAGTAAGAAGCCTGAACTCAGGGTTGGGCACTGGGCAGGAGGCTCTAAGATTTGGAACCTTGACTGTGATTCACACCAGCAAACGGCCCTCTGTAGAACGAAGCTCTCTCCCACCTGCGCATCCACCTCCCCTTGTCTGTCTGCCACCGCCGCCACTTTCTACCCGACTCAGCTCCTCCGGGGGAGGGGGTCCCCAACATTCTGTATCACAGAGGACCTGAGTTCCTGGGCCACAGGGTGGTGGCCAGCCTAGTACAGCAGAGGAAGGGTGATGGAGTATGCAGAAGCTTGAAGAAAGCGTGCACAGGAGTGAACCACAGGACACATGGGGCTGACATTCTCCAGAGAGAGGGATGGAGACATCACTCGGGTGGTGACTGTGATTATTTTAAATAGGGAGCCAGCAACTCTGGTATCCCCAGGGGCCAGGAAGGCACATAAACGAGAGCAGTGTGACTATTTGCAGAGCACAGGAAACAGCGTTGAGGGCAGTGCACGGATCCCAGTGGGTTGCCAGGGGTCTGGGGACTACTCCCCCAGCCCACTTGGGGCTGACTGATGACACCTCTCCATTACTGCTGCAGCCCCTGATGGAACACGGGCCCTGGGAGGGTAGGGGCTTAGTGTTACTCCCCAGTCCATAACCTCGCCTGACAGTTGGCATGCGCTCTAGCACAGGGCTGCCTGGCAAAGTGGACAGTGCTGGCCTGCCTGGGACAGGATGTTAAGTAGCCGTAGCTGCCCAATGTAGTCAGATTTTCCATCTTTAAAGAGAACCTGGAAGTGGCCATTGTGCTGAAGTTTGATTATTTTTTATTTTTCGGCCTTGTTTTATGGCTTGACGATTTCATAAATGCATGACAATTTCCTGCCGCCACCTGCATCGATGCCCGTGAAGTCTGGTTTCTAAAACCTGTGGCAGCTGGGGGTAAGATGGGATAGGAAGCTGACAAGGGCTGGACAAAAGCAGGATGAGACACTGCTCTAGCTGGACACAGCAGGATGGAAGGTTTCATCTAGGGCTTCAAGGGACCACAAAGTTGGCGCTTGCCCCTGGGAGCTGCGGTGGCTGCTTGTCAGAGCCTCCATCCAAGTCCCGAGTCTGACCCAGGGCTTAGCAGAGTTGATAGTCCCTATACCTCTGGGCAAGTCTGACGCAACGGAAGTCCACAAGCCCCGCCCTCAGTGCCCTGAATGACTTGGTGGGAAACAGTAACCACAGAGGGATGGCACACCATGAGCGGAGCTCTCTCCTGCTCATGGCGGATGGGGCTGGGAACAAAATGGAGGTGAAGCCAGACGACTTAAAGGGGAGAGGGAGCCACGTCAGGCCGGGCGTGCAACTTACCTCCGAGAGCAGTTTTGAGACAATTTCCAGTGGGGCCTGGTTGATGGAGTCATCCTGCAGCGGGGACGTGAGGGCCATGTCCACCAGGGTCCGTATCTCCTTCAGGACAACCTCCCAGCGGCTCGGGTTACTCAGGACTTTCTTGTATTTGTAGATCTTTTTCTGGATGGAGAGAGAGAGAGAGAGAGAGGGGAGAGAGAGAGAGTGTGTGAGTGAGGGTAGCACATCACTGATTTAGCAAAAGACTCAAGATGATCAAAGAATTCCCCCGGCTGGGCTGAAAAGGCCCTGGGAAGTTTTCAACCTGGACTGAACCCTCCCCAAAAGGAAATGGATTCATGAAGACAGGCTCCGTCCAAGGTCAAGGGTGCGTCTGCAGACGGGCAGGCTCCTAACGCCAGAAAGGCGATTCCCCACCCTGTTCCCGATGACACATAAAAAGGAATTAGGAGACTGCTCTTTTAGATTGCGTCTTCTGCCAGACTCAGTCCCCAACTTGCCAAGCACAGTGAAGAGTGGGAACGCTCCCGGCCCACAGAAGGCTCTCTATGAGCCGAGTTTCTGCCTGTGAAGAACGCTTTTGTCCCTAGAAGTGTCCTATGACGTCTCTTGGCAAGTGGCATTCAGACAAAGAACAGGATGGTCAGAATGATGGCCAGGTGGGGACCGAGTCCAGGACGGCCAAGGAAACCAGGTGAGGAAGACAGAGGCTTGCTCACCTCACTCGGCGAAGCCTCCGGACCCGAGTGCAGGGCAGGGGCAGTGGCCTCCTGGATTTGAGGCACGGTTAGTTCCGCCTCTCTGACATCATGGAAACAGAGGCCGTGGAGGGCGGAGGTCCCAGCCAAGTGCTCTCCTCCTCCCCATCTGTGTCTCTGTGGCTGCCTGCCTGGCCCTGCACAGCCCCACTTGCTGGGACTCTCAACAGGATGAGCTAAACTGAGTGCTAAACTCCTCCCTCCTCAGGGAAAGCCTAATCTTAGAGTAGCCGCCGCCGCACCCCGTGCCACAACCTCCAAGCTGGAGACTGAGTAAGGAGAAAAGAGAAGGAGCAGAGCCTCACCGACAACCGACACCAACGGAAGGCCACCGGGGTCTCCGTGTGCCATTTCTGAATTAAGAATTATCAAACGGTCTTAGGACCGGGCCCGAAAGGGAAGTATTTGGGGGACACAACCCAAATCCAACAGGATGGGGATGGAACCGGGGCAAGAATGGCTCTTTTTAGAAATTGTTTCACCTGAAGGGCCCTCGGTCCCACGTCCACAAATCGGACAGAGAATGATTTCCCAGTCTCAGTGAGGCCCACATCAATCTTGGGCCCACACAGTTCATTTCCATAATGAAGTTATACCAAAAAGCACAGTCCAGACAGAACAACCAACACCAACGAGACTCTGATACTTAGTCTCTTGCAAACATCTGTGCCCTCGGGACACAAATGGCTCCATCTTTGTTCACGCACTCTGTGCTTTTCAGGAGCTAACCGCTTACTGGTGATTCCCTACTGCCTCCGGCATCACACGTACTCTTGTGTCTCTTGGGGGTGGGCGTGTATTGTTTTGTTGAGGTAGGGTGTTGAGCAACCCAGGGTGGCCTGGAATTCCCAATGTGGTCCAGGTCAACCCCCCCTACCCAGCCCCCCCACCCCCTCCAGCCCCCCATCCCCGCACAGCAATGCCACACAGGCATTGCTTATCTTTCTGCCTGGATCTCCCAGTGCGGGGATTACAGGTATGTGCCTGCCCCCCTCCCTGTGGTGCTTTAAAATTCTCCCCCTCCTCATCCCTTCTCCTTTCTTCACTCTAGTTCTTTCACCTGCCCTACCTCTCTCTCTTTTCTGGCCTCCTGGACCTCATGGCTCTGTGCCGAGCCCCTCCCCCTCTTCACAGGCCTCCTCAGAGGCTGACACTGGCTACAGGTCTGAAAGCAGCACTGTGCACAGCGCAGGCGGTGGGGGAGAAGCAGAAACGTCTACGGTTCTATGCTCTGAGGACGGAGGAGGCGTGGCAAGTTCTGCCGAGCACTCCAGCGACAGGCAAACTGGCTGCGCGGGTAGTCAGAGTGCGGCCCTAGCTCCGTTATTTTAATAACAAGATACACCCAGGTCTGAACAGGCTTCTCTGGACCTTCACTGGTACTTTCCTTGACGCTGCTGACCGCTCATCCCCTGAGCTCTGGACTCTGGAGTTTCAGTGTGTACTGGAGAACCACGTCCTTGTCCAAAGACTGTTAAATCACTATAAATCACTATAATTATTTTTAATTTCACTGCACAATGAGGATCCCCAGGACAATCCATCCTCAGGTCATCCCACAGCGCACTTGAACTTGCGCATGGTGGAAGCTCCCGTAACCATTTTGTTGGCCAGCTGCAAGCTACGAAGTTTGAAATCAGAACTACTTAATTATTTTTGTAAAGATGATATGCATTCATTAAAAAAAAAAAAAAAGAAAAGAAAAGAAACCAGGGCTGGAGAGATGGATGGCTCAGCGGTTCAGAGCACTGGCTGCTCTTCCAGAGGACCCGGGTCCGATTTCCAGCATCCACATGGTAGCTCACAACTGTCTGTAGCTCCAGTTCCAGGGGATCTGACACCTTTACACCAATGCACATAAAATAAGTTATAAAAAACTGAAAAGGTACTGCAAAGCACGGAGAGAAAACAAACTCTCAAAAATCCTACAACCCCAGAAATAGTCGTCACTAATGTACATGACAAGCATGGTATTGGCCAATCTTCACGTAAACTCTGCAAAACATGGCTGTCAGTGGTGGCATATGCTAGGTTCCAAGCACTCATTTTGGAACCAGACACCATGGGTCTGGGGAAATGGCTCAGTCTGTTAAATTCGAGGACCTGAGTTCAGATCCCCAGTGCCTATGGAGAAAACTAAGCATGGTAGTATGTGCCTATAATCCTAGCACTAGGGAGGTGGAGACAGAAGGATCCTTGGGGCCTGTTGGCCAGCCAGTCTTAGCTGGGAGGGGAGAAATAACCACTCCAAAGCCAAGCAGCCATAAAGAGTCAAATTGGCACGGGAGTCAAAATTGGATGCAGAGCCTCTAAAGTTTTTGTTTTCCATCAGCACCCCACCAGGACCAATGAGTGTCTAGGGAAGAGACAGAAAGGGTCAGTCAAGAGACACTGAAGAGATTGTCAAGGGAGCTTGGTGGCAGGGTAACGGCCAGGAATAGAACCATGGGCTGGACACCATGACCAGTGGGTGAGAAGCACCCCCTGGGTTGACAGGAGCAGCAGGGAGAAGGTGGGTCATGATGCTGCAGATGAGGGTGGGTGGGGCAGATCATCTGGGGACGCAGGTCCTTTGCCACACCCCAGGTGACACCTTGGCATCATCCCAGGAAGTCTGATGAGCTCAGCAGGGGATGAGTCATGGTGGATAGGGATAAGGCCACTTCTGGAATCCTAGCTCTCTGGAGGCAGAACAATATTCCAACTGAGCCTGCTCTACTGGGAGCCATGAGTGGCTAAGTGGTTTGTCCAATGTGTGCCTTGTGGGCCACTGGGGCCCTTGACCTGAGTAGGGTTAGGAGGGGCCAGGGGTCCTGGAGCTGTCTTATGGCTGGGCAACATGGCTTGATACTGACTTACTGCAAACTGGCAACACTCAGCCGGTGTTCAAACTCAGTCTTGGCTGTTTGTATACAATGACACCAAATAATGGCCCTATGGGTTTTCTGAGAGTTGTAAAATTCAAAACAAACAGAATATGCAACATAAATTGAGTATAGAAATCAGAGCCCCGAAGAGCTGTCATGTAACCCTTCATCCACAGTGCTTTGCCAAGCCCCAGCTCATGTGTTAGATCTGTTTGGGAGTAGACACATAAAAAAATGCTTGCAGCTGGCCATGGTGGCACGCACTTGTCATGCCAGCACTGGGGGAGGCAGGAGAAGCAGGAACTCAAAGTCATTCTCAGCTATGTAAGAGTTCAAGCCCAGCCTGGACTACTTGGGACTGTGTGTCAAAACAAACAACAAAAAGCTAAACAAGCAAACAAAACAGGGGAGGGGGGCAGCAAAAAGGTGTTCTACATCCATTGTAAGCTACTGGGGAAATACATATTAAAATGGTATAGAGATACCATTTGATGCCCACTGGGGTGGCCCTGATGGAAAAGAAAGACAATACCAAGTATTGACAAGGATGTGGTCGAACCAACGCTAGTGCATTGCTATTGGAAAGTAATAATGTATAGCCACATGGCAATATCATTCAACAGTCTCTGCCTCTCACCCTCTTGTGTTGGGGACCAAACCCAAGACCTTGCATGAGTTCCTGAGCTATGCCCCTGCCCATTTGACAGTCTGAAGATGCTAAAGATGCACTGACCACGTGGCTCAGTAATTCTGTTTCTAGAAATCTGACCAAGAAAAAAGAAAAAGCCTAGTCCCACAGAGGCAAGCACATGAGTCCATGCGACAAGGTCCACGTCCTTCCACAAAGAAACTTATGGCTGAACAGATGTGGTGGGGCCATGTAATAGAAAAAGGGATGAATGCACCCTACGACAGCCTGGGGCACATCCTGGCCACTGTGCCTAGTGACAGAAGTCAGACACAAGGCATGAACTGTAGGATTCCTTCTACCTGAAATTTCTAAAGGTTCATTTACAGACAGAAAGTGGACCAGCCAGTGATGGGGACTGCGGAGGGGCGGCAGGGATTCACACAGGGCATCTTTAGGGTGGTGGCAATGTTCTGAAAACAGACCGGAACAACAGCTGATTAAGTCCATAAACTTACTGAAATCGTAAGCAGCACATTTATGATGTGTAAACTTAATGGCATATAACTTATACCTATTATCCCTAAAATAAGATATATATATATATATATATATATATATATATATATATATATATATATATATATATATATATATATATATATACACACACACACACATGTAGTCATCCTAGCAAGACAGAGGTGAGCACACAAAGCCAAAAAAGAGTATGGGTTTTGCTGGGGCTGGAGAGGTGGTTCAGCAGTTAAGAGCACTGACTGCTCTTCCAGAGGACCCGGGTTCAATTCCCAGCACCCACACGGCAGCTCACAACTGTCTGTAAACTCAAGCTCCAGGGGATTTGACATCCTCATACATGCATACACCCAGGCAAAACACCAATGCACATAAGTTAAAAGTCATTTAAAAAATTAAAAAAGAATATGGGTTTTGCAATAAGCAGACTTCAGCTCAAATCTAACCTTTATTTCTACCATCTACGCATCTATCAGCTATTTATCCACCTATAGTTTACCTATTCATTTATCCAGCCAGCCAGCCACCCATCCATCCATCAACCCACTCGCTCGCCTTCCTATCTACCATCTACTTATCCATTCAGCCTTCATTTATCTACCCATCCATCCACTTATCCATCCATATCCATCTACCTATTTACCTGCTAGTCCACCTATCCATCTGCCACCCACTTACCTATTCTTTCATCCAAAAGTTTATCCACGCATCCATCTATCCCCATCCACTTCTCATTTTTCTATCCTTCACCCATCTACTCATGGCCATCCGCCCATCCACCCACCACCCACCCACCCATCCAACAAAGACCATGGGAAGAAGCCCTCTATTATAATGTGCCAAATATTGTGCTAAGTCCTAAAGAGATGGTGGTAAGAAGAGCAGGCAGGTCCTGGGATTTACAGTCTATTGTTTGGCTGCAGTCCCTCATCTGCAAAGCAGTAAAAGAATAACTACTTCCATGTGACATGAAACAACACACATAAAGCACTTTATCTACTTCCTAGCTACACAACAACTGTAGATAACATCACCTACCAAGTCCTAGGAGAGAGTGGTCCAGAGCATGCAAGAAAGGCTCTCGGCATCTTTGACAAAGCCCCACCAGCCAACAATAAACAGAACCAGCAGGCATAGCCTCCTGCCTCCCTTCTGGCAGAGCCAGTCACTCCATGGCTGCCCTCACCCTCTCTGCTTGTCAGGGAAGGGATGTTACCTGGGCAACACCAGCCATCTCTCTGGAAACTGCTCCTGTGGCAGAAGCAGGCACAAGACACTGGGGTTCTCACGCCTGAGAAAATGGGAGCCTCTCAGCTCTTCCACAGGACACAAGCTGTCATCAGGTGGGTGTCCCTCACCAGGAGAGGTGTGGCTCAGAACGTGCTGGAAATGCTCTTCCCAAGGATAGGGGCCACAGCTCTGCTGCCCGCTGCAGCCTCTGAGGCTCACATGCACACAAGTACGCATGCTCCTCATCACTTGTCACGGGCACTCTGAGGAGCTGCGGAGGGGAGGACGTCCCTACGGAGATGGAGCCGAGTGAGCCAGGGAGGGTGTGGACTGGCTTTGGTATTTTATTTCCAGGTCCAGCACGGAGCTGCCGGACCTGTCTGAAAGCTACTGGCCCCCAGGGGGGCCATGTGGGGGGCTTCTGACAGTCAACTTAATTAGAATGAAATTTAAGTGGAAGCCCGGCTCCTCAGCCACGCAATCACTCTGCAGCTGCTAGTGGCTGCTACACAAGCTAGTAGGTGTGTCCAATCTTTTGACACTGCAACACAACACTGCCACCTACAAAGTTCACATGATAACCTACACACACACACACACACACACACACACACACACACACCCCTTATAATGTTGAGCAAGTTAACACTTTTGTGTTGGCCTGCATGCAAAGCAACCCTCTTGCATATGAGTTATGGGGTATAGGTTGGACAGGCCTAAACAGGGACCCCACAGCCTGAGGCTGTTCATCCAAGGTGTATTTTCACAGTGAAATGACCCCTCCAGCTCCTGTGTCTGAACACTTGGCCCCAGCTGCTGGTGGGACCTTCTGGGTGCAGGGTCTGGCTGTTGGAAGCTGGTTGCAGGGCTGGGAAGTGAAGGCTGCAGTCGGGCTCCACTTCCAGCCCCATCTCTTCACTCCTGAGTTGGCACTGTGTAATAAGCAGCTCTCACGTCTGCTTCCCCATGATGGGCCCTGAGTCTGAACAAACCACTCTTCCCTGCAGTTTTCTGTCTGGCCCTCTTATCACAGCGACAGGAAAAGCCACTAATTCATGTGGTGCCCCCCAGAGTCCCCTGCACACGCAGTGAGAAAGGCACACTGACCACACCCGATCATGACTACACTTGCTGTGGGCTGCGGATGTTGGTATGCACAGATAATTGGCCATCTAGACATACATACATGTATGAAGATGTCATAATGAAACCCATCATTGTGTGTAATTAACATGCTAATAAAAACATTAAAATACTGTAAATGCAAGTTGCTTTTGTCACAGGATGAGGCCCTTCTGATCCAGAAATATTTGGAGATTACGGTTAAAATCGTTGCTCTCTCATGAGGATCCTTCCTGGCTTGGAAGAGACCCTTGAAGAGACCCTTCACGCCCCAGTCCCTGCAAGATCTCACAGCTTCAGCTGTCAACTTGACAAAGATCTAGAGCACCAGAAGAGGGAACCTCTACTAAACCTCTCCGTTAGATTGGTCTGTGGACATGTCATGTTGGTAAGGCATTTCCTTGGTTGTTAAGTTTATGCCCACTGTGGGAGGTGTCATCCCTAGGCAGATGGGTCTGGACTGTATGAGAAAGCATGCATCAGTTCCTGCCTTTAGCTCCTGCTTTGGCTTCATTCGATGAAGCCTTCACTAGAACCTGTAAGATGAAATAAACCCTTTCCTCCTCAAGTTACTTTTGGTTGTGGTGTTTGTCGCAGCAACAGAAAGCAAACTAAGATACCAGAGGAAGGCTGGGACCCTGGCTGCCTTAGGGACTCCAAGCCTGAGAGTCAGCCCTGCTGTCTTTTTTGTACATGCATTCCCACTATCAAGGTGAAAGTCACACACCAATGAACTGTCAATCATCTGAAGCATACAGTTCAGTGGTATTTGCACATTCTGTGTAGCTGTCATCCCAAATAGAACTGAGGACATCCAACAGCCACTGCCTCTTCCCCTCCCACAGCTGGTCTCCTTCTGGTTTTTGGCCAAGTCAGGGAAACTGGAGTCATGCGACAAACACATGGCCTTTTGAGCCAGGCTTCTTCCACTCAGCGAGATGGCCTCAGAGTTGACAGGCACCATAGTGAGCGTCAGGATTCATTCCTTCTCGTGGCGGAGTTCACCGTGTGGCCTGGTCACTGTTGCTGAGCTGCTTCTCTGGGTGTTGGGCTGTTCCCATCTCTGCCTCTGCTAACATCTGGATGGCCACCACCCCATCCTGTGACCTCAGGTGAACCATGTGGGTCTTTCAGGGGACCTCACTTTGGCCGGCAGTCACTGTACGCTGGTCCTGCTCATCAGTAGAGGAACTCATCTCTTTCCCCCCACCGAGTGTAGGGGACGGGGTGGGGACACGAAGCATTTCCAGCAATGCTACTAACCAGATGACAACGGCTGTCCACGAGACAGGAGCAGGGCGTGACGGGTTATGACGAATGTCACCAGAATGCCTTCGCTCTTCCTTTGGTGGGCTCTGTCCTGGTCAGGCCCCGTGCTAAACACCTAACATGTTAGCATCTTGTACGTGGCTTTGTGCAGGTATACACATGTGAGGGTACAAGTGGAAGCCGGGGTTAGCCCTGGGTGTCACCCTTCAGGAGTTGTCTATCTGGAAGCAGGAATCTGCCTGTCTACAGCACTGGGATTTCAAGAGCACACCACCATGTCTGGCTTCTTCACGTGGAATCTCGGGAATGAGACTCAGGTGTCCAAGCTAGAAAGACAAGCTTTACTGACTAAGCTATCTTTCCAGGCCTACACATTAACTTCTGTAATCTCAACAGGGAGACGGGCCCCACTTTACAGATGAGAATACTGAGGCTAAGTGGGTAAGCAGCACAGCTAGTGATAGCTGGAGAGAACTGGGGTAGCCAAGTGTGTAACTTGAGTGTCTGACCTCACGCCATCGAGTAGGGTGAACCCGGGGCTGGAGACAAGGCTCAGCAGGTAAGGGCACCGGCTGCGCTTCTAGAAGAGCTGAGTCCCAGCACCTACAAGGTGGCTGTACCTACAATTCCAGGGGATCTGACTGATGCCTTCTTCTGGCCTATGTGAGCACCGGGCACACACACATATGCAATAAACACCCATACACATAAAATAAATAATAACTTAAAAAAACATGCCTTCCATTCCTTAACGTCCGCTGTCCCTTCCTGTCACTTGGACGGCCGGGCTGAGAAGCCAGCCCCTGGGGAGACAGGTACTTTGTCTGAAGAAAAAAGGACACAGCTTGGGCACTCAGCCTCCTAAGTGACCACCACGGGCAGCTTCCCTGTAGCTATTACAGCTGCCAAGGAAACAGCAGGACCCAGGTGGGTGTCCTGCTCTACTGGCTCTGGGCATCAACTGGTTGTCTGGGTAACTACCAGTCTGGCTGATGAGTGGATGACTCACCTAGGTGTCAGGCTCCCGACTGGGTACCACATCCCGCTTGCACTGCATCCTGGGCACAAACCGATCATCACACAGATGTACTGTGCTTCCCACTGAGTTTGTGCTCCTTGGAGGCAGGGACGAGGCTTCCGCTTTCTTTGCGGTATTGTACCAGGTACCTGAGCCATTTGGTAATGAAATTGCTGCTGGTAGTATGTTCAAGACAGAGAAGAGGAGCATAAACCTCAGCATTAGCACTAGAAACATGTCCTTCAAACCACTGCTGTGGATGGGGAACACTTGGGGGCTGGGGGGGAGTCTGTGCCAAATGCAGACTTGGCCTTGTAGAACTGGGGAGGACCTGGCAGTTTGCACCAGGAGCTTTCAGGAAACCCTGGAGACCCTGGAGCTCTGTAAGAAGTAAGACCCAACCCCCACAACTGCTGGCTGGCTGTGGGGTAGACACGCCCCACCCTGTGGCACAGATCAGGAGGTGATGGGCCTAGAATTGCCCTGCTGGCGGTATGGATTGAATTGTGTTTCCCCAGAAGTTATGTCCCACTTGTAACTCTGGGCATATGACTAGGACTTTATGAGGAAACTGTCTTTGCAGATGGGATCAAGGTAAGTAGAACGAGGTCATGCTGGACTAGGCTGGGTCCTCAACTGGTGCCCTTGCAAACATGCCACACGGAAGCAGACACAGGCGCGCGCTCGTGCACGCGCGCGCGCGCGCACACACACACACACACACACACACACACACACACACACACCCCATACAACCTGAGATATAAGCAGGAAACAAGAGTTCATGGCCAGAAAAGGGCCAAGGGTTGCCTGCAGTTCCCTAAAGCTGGACACAAAGTCAGGCAAAGATGCCCCCAGTAGACTCAAAGGGAGCAAGATCCAGCTCGCACCTTGACTCTGGCCCCAGAGCTATGAGAGTGTGAGTTCAGGTTATCTTAAGAGAGCTGGATCTGGCCGTCTTGGGAGACCCACATGCCTGGGGAGCAGCAGGTGAGGGCTGAACTGGCCCCTGACCCCCAGCCCCTAGCCCCTGGCTGTCCCTTGCGCCTATCAGTTCACCAAGAGGCCACAGTGAGAGGGACCCTCAGCTCATCCTCCATTTGGAATGTGCTGGGTTTTCTTTTCCTTAAGTCATCCTGGCAGCTTGTTCCCTTGACTCCTCGGTGGGCTGTGGGACATGAATTCCCACCCCAAAGCCAGCCCTGGCCATGGCCCTTGCCGCAACGCACCTGCCCTAGCCCTGTGTGGTTCCAAGCGGGCTGGGCCGGGCCACCTGCAACCCCGCACACCTGCATCATCCGTGATGTCAGAGGAAGCTACCTGGGGACCTGGCAGGCTGCAGGAAGAGCTTCCAGGAGAATTTGAGCAGGGACGTCAACCTCAGCTGACGTACGGTCGTTGGCAAAGAGGAGCCACGGGGGAGGATTCTACCCAGCCTCTTCCTTTCACAACAGCAGACACCGTCAAACCACCGACAAATCGAGGCTTCTTCCCACGAACTTCCCCAGTACTAACGCCCACCCTCACAACTCTGCTAAGATGCTCAGTCCTGGCTACACATCAGAAGCATCCTAAGGCTTAAGAGACTCCATGCTCAGGAGGACCCCTCTCCAGCCTGGTGCATCGTAGATGGACGGTACCCACACACTGGTATTTTGTGGACACTAGAATACTGAATGAGTGTATCTGTACACCCCTGTCCATAAGAGCATTGTTCACAACAGCCAAGAAGGGGAAAGCAACCCAAGTTCACAAGCTCATGAACCAACTGTGGTATGAACCAACAACTGTGGTACACACAGTGGAGGACTATGCAGACTTCAAAAGGAAGGAGACACTGCTGTGTGTCACAGCATGCAGGACCTGAAAGACACTCGGCTGAATAACTCATGTGACTCCTCTCATGTTAAGGTATTGAGAGTAGTCAGCTCTGTAGGGACAGGATGTCCAATGGTGGTTGTTGGGTTTGGGACGGGGAACTGGGGGGCATTATCTTGGAATAAGGATAGAGCCCCAGTTTGGGAAACCAAGGCTGGTGATGATGGCCACAGTACAGAGAGAACGGGCTCTTATCCGAGCAGGAGGCAGGCGGGCTGGGCACTTTGCAGGCGCCTCGCCTGCGTCATTCCACATCTTCTTCACACTGTTGAGCCATCTCACTCAGGCACGCTCAGGAGAACTGGGTCCTTGTGTCAGCCTCAGGATTATCTAAGTAGGTCTGAGCACCTGGTTCTTCTCAACACCTGCTGGGAAACACTCCAAACCAGTTCCCGCTGCTTTCCCTCCTGCCTGCTTCTGCAAGCCACTCCCCACGTGGCCAGAGGTGTTCTAGGCAGCATCAAAATGAGGCCCACTGAGTCCTGCCTCAACCTCAAGTTGAGGGTCACCCTGGCAGTGCCTTTGGCTTGATGATCTCAGTGGCAGGCCTTCTTGACTGAGCAGGGCCCTGTCCATGACAAAACTTTGTCCCCTGAGAGGCTGCAGCAGGCCCTTTCGCTAAACATTAAGGCCGGGTGGAGTTGCTCGGTGCACACACTTGTGAGGGCTCATCTTCACTGTCAATTTGGCAGGATTTGGAATCACCTGGGAGACACACGTTGGGCGTGTCTGTGAAGGTGTTTTCAGAGAGCTCTGACGGGGACTGGAAGACCCACCCTCACTGCGGCAACACCATCTCACGGGCTGAATAAAACAGAGCTGAGCACCAGCATGCATCTCCCTCTCCTTCCTGACTGTGGCTGCCTCAGGCTCCGGCTGTCACATATTCCCCGCCATCATGGACTGTGTATAAACCCTTCCTTAAGTTGCTTTCGAAGAATTTGTTTTAAGATTTACTTATTTTACGCATATGAAGAGTTTTGCCTACGTGTGTGTGTATGAGCCATGTACGTGTCTAGAGCCTTCAGAGGTCAGAAAAGATGGTGTCTGTTGGATCCCAGGAACTGGAGTTACAGACCATTGTGAGCCGCCAATGGGTACTGGGAACCAAATCCAGGACCGCTTCGAAAACAAGAAGTGCTCTTACCTACTGAGCCACCTTTCTGGCCTCCCTAAGTTCTTTTTGTCGGGTATTTTGTCTTAACAGTGAGAACAGTGGCCCTGGGGAACCATGGACAGGTGGATGCTGTTCCAAGGATTCTCTCATGCTGGGCCCGGGGCAGCTGCAGGTGTTGGGGGGTGGGCAGGTGGGACCTTCCCAGAGCCAGAAGGCAGGCTCTGCCTCCTCCCTATGACAGACCCTGTCCCGACAGGGACTTCCTAAGCCCAGGGCAGGCCTTGAGGTGGAGCAACCAAGCGGGTCCAGGTTTATTTTATTTGGAACTCAATTTGACAAGGAGCCACTTCAAAGGCAGAGATTTAGCTGAGGCTCAGTCTGGAAGCCTCCAGGCTTGGCTAGGCTGCAGGCATGAGATTCTGTCACAGGGGCCTGGATGACAGAACTTGGAAAGGACCAGCGTCTTGAATGCACTCACTCATAGTTAGTTGGCCTCTGTGTGCATTTCCGACAGGCCAGATGTTAGCCTCGGATGTGGGCTGAGATGCGATCCTTCGCCTCTCCTCGCCAGGCAACTGCACTTTCCTGGATGGAGCTGGGGTTCAGACAGTAACACGGAGAACCCCAGGGAAACCCAAGTGGATCCCAGGAGTGTGGGCTCCGGGTAACTTATCATGGTGAAGTCTAAGCCAGTTCTAAGCCATATGAGGGAAGGGACACAGCAAAGACACCCAGAGAACACACTCAGGCATTGACCACTGACATTGGCTCTGAAGGACTCGGCAACAGGGGCCTAAGGAGGACATAGGGAGGTTTCCGACCTGGCTATGTGAGAAAATTACTGAATCTGAAGGTCAGCTCTATTGTTTGTAAAATGAGAGCGCGGTACTCAGCTTCCAGGGACAATGTGCGGCTTAGCTAAGATGATACAGGTGGGATCTACTAGTCGCTCAATAAATGCTCACCGTGCTTTCCTCTTTCTCTGGCTATATCATCTGGGGGGAATGTGTGCTGTGCTCCTACCCCAGCTCATGACTTAAGATTTGAATTTGTTTTTATTTGAGACAGGGTCACATGTAGCCAAGCTGGCCTTGGATTCGATTCATGACTAAGAGTGACCTTGAACTTCTGATCCTCCTGCCTCTACTTCGTAAGTGCCAAGAGTATAGGGGTACACCACCATACCTGGTCTACGAAATGCTGGGAACTGAACCCAAGGCTTTCTGCACACTGGGTACACACTCTTATCAACTGAGGCACACCCCCACCTCACAATCTGGCTTTAAGTAGCCACGCAACGCAAGCCTGTGAGCCATTCTTTGAGAACCAACGAGACACGAATTCAAAACCCTTTGTCTGGACTGGGACAGAGGGGACCTGTGCAGAGAATTCAACTCAAGAGCATTGTGAGCCAGCAGCCAGCGGCCACAGATACCTGCTGCCACCTTGGCCAGTGTCTCGGGACCTGACCTTCTGAATGTCCTTCACTGTCACGGTCCTAGAAACTTATCCCATCTAAGGCCAGATACACCCTTTGCAAAAAGTCTGGTCCAAGATCTGCACTGGCTTTTTAACCACTCCAGGAAGAGCCCCCTGGCACAACGCTCCCACCACACGGCAGCTGTTAGGAGTGGACTTGTGTCCCCACGAATGGGTATCTCTGCCTGTCTAGGGCCACCCTGGGTGCTCAAAGCACCCAGGCCACAAGGGCCTCAGGCTAATTAGCTTCTCCCCAAGCCTCCACTTCCCTCCCCAGACCTGTGCCACCGCCCCACTGGGCATGCCTGATCACCTCAGGTAGGGTGAGGGTGAATTCCTCTGTGGGACAGCTGTGGCTGCTCTTTTAAGTCTCTGTTTACCCTTGTTTCCAAGCCAATGGGTAGGCAGGAGTCACTGAGGGCAACATAGAACTGAGGGCCACCATCCGCCCCTGGGCTGGGCCACTCAACTACCGTGCCACCCTGACAGCGAGACTCTCCTCCAGACCAGAGCATCCCAATGCCTACCACAGCCTCCTGAGGAACAGATGTCACATCAAATGATGACACTGCCTTCCCGTTAGGTCTGGAAAACTCATCCACAAAAAATGAGGGGGGAAACAAAAATCAAAATTCTGCCTTTAAAGAGCAGAACGAGGGCTTACCCACAAGCCATGTATGTGAACCTCCCCCCACCGCCAGTACGGCTCGGTGACTCATCGGTCCCCATCAAAGCCCGTGCCGAAGACACATGGGAGCGCCAGTCCCCTCCTTGCTTGGAAGGAAAAACAACCCACAGATGCCACTTCTCTCCAGAATGTTGGGAGAGCCACCATGCTGCTCCAGGGGCCCAGTCAGGCCTCCATACCAAAGGGAAGGAATCTCAGAGCTCAGAGTCAGGTCTCTAGGAGGGCTGTGGAAGAACAGGAGGGTTGGAGGACAGGTTGGTGGTCCGGGACAGGGTGAAGACCCAGCTCCCCCATTTCCTATCATGTTCATGAACATGTGTGGATATGTGGTGGATAGCTCAGGAGCTATCACTTGGATTTATTTTCCTCCCACCCCCCCACCCCCCAATTAGGATGCAGAGCTTGCTAATTAGGTGAGGATGGCTGGTCAGTGAGCCCCAGGGGTCTGTCTCTGACCCTCTAGGGCTGGGGTTACAAGCATGTGCCACCATATCTGACTTAAAGGGGGGGGCAAAACAAAAGGGGGGGAACAAAACAAAAAAGGGATCTAAGGGTAAAACTCAGGTCATTATGCTGAGCTCCTCCGCACTCCCTCCATGCTCCCCCCCCCACCCCGCTCCATTGTGTTCTAGCCTTGCTGCTTGGGGCAGGTCACTGTATCCAGTCTGGGTTCCAGATGTTTGGCCTATGGAACAGGGAGAGCCACCAGGTCCCCAGGGCAAGGACTGGGTAGCAAAGACCCTTGTGCTGTTTGTAGACAGCAGATGCTCAAATCTTCCCCCCAGGTCCTTTCAGGAACCTCGTTTCCCAATATGGAGAAAAGATGTGAGGCTCTTCTAGCCGGTCTGAACAGAACCCAGCGGTCCCTCTTCACCTGTGACCTGGTCTCTGCTATCCAGGCTCCACAGGCCAGCCAGTCGCTTTTCCATCAGACAAATGCCCGAGAGAAACAGTTCTTGTTTCTTGCAAAGTTCTTGTTTGGCTTATGGCTTCAAAGGTTGCAGTCCAGAAGTATCAGGCTCCGTTATTTCAGGGCTTGAGGTGTGGCGGGGTGACCGAGGAGGTGTGCAGTGTGGCTAAAGAGGCTGCTCATCTCATAGCTCGCAAGGAGCACAGACGACAGAGATTAAATGTGTTAAATACGCCCTTTGAAGGCACACCTCTAGGGACTTATGTCCTCCTTAAGTCGCCATCAATTCTCAAGAATGTTAACAAACCCTGTGTGGGTCTCGTAAACTACTGATCCACTAGGATCAGGAACCAGGATCAGGAACCAGTCACTTCTGAAAAGTCCTCCAGCTGGCAGCCAACCCTTCCATAATCCAGTCTTTGGGTGACATCTCAGATTCAAACCTTAGCACTGTGGTATTAAAAATATTAAGTAAAAAGCTCCAGAATTCCATGTTTTAGGTTTACAGTCAGCATTGTTTTAAGCAGTATAAGAGTCTAGTAGCAGCCCAAGTCTCTCTTCTGGTCAGATGCAGTGTATCCACGTTGTATATACCACTAGCCTGTCAGTGGTATCTCCTTAACCAATCAGCTGTTATGGTGCTAGTAGTTGCACTTAACTTGCCTTCCCTTGACTTAATAATGCCCCCTGGGTGCACAGGCTGCAACAGGTCCAGGGCATCAAACGAGGACAGACAGATGAACCCTGGTGCTGGATAGTTTGGAGCTTGGCAAAACACAGGCAGGCAGAGAGAAGGACAGAGAAAGGGGCTAGGGGTAAAATATGTCCTTCAAAGGCACACCTCCAGGGGCTTACCTCCTCCAGTAAAACCCCCAGCTCCTAAAGTGTCCGTCAATTCTCAAGAATATTGTCAAATCCTGTACGGGTCTGCATCACACAGACACAGAGCTCAGGACCAGCTGGGCTGTGGGCGCTCTTTGGAAGTGTTGAAGCGAGGGATGAGGTGGACCTCTCCCTGAATCAGCAGAGACACCCTGCCATATATAAAAAGCCAGAGGACCGAGGACTCAAATGGCGAGGTGAGGAGAATAACGCCTGTGTGGTGTTTTAAAACAAAAACAGCCTGAGCAGCCTGTCAGACCACCAGCCCCGTGGCCAGAGGGCTGAGAAGGGAGACTCACTTTTCATCCTTACGCTTTTTCTGACTTAAAAAGACTGCCACAGGCCTGTGCTTGGTTCAGTTTGCTTTAGTTTTTTATTTGAGAATTTTATACGTGAGTACTGTATTTATATCACCCCCAACTCCTCCCAGGCCCACCCTCAGTCCCTCTCAAATCCGTAACTTCTTTTGCCGCTACTGTAACACATATATAACCTATTACAAGGATAAACTTTACATATATGATATAACCTATTGAGTCTATTTAGTGTTGGTCCTAGGTAGATGCGTGTCGGGCGACCGGTGGGGATTGGATAATCTATCAGAGAGCTTGTCCCTGGGTGACACTGGCCTCTCTCAGTAGCCGCTGGTTGCCTGTAGTTCTTCATCTAAGGGTATGGGGCCTTGTAAGGCTTCCTCTTCCCTCCATCCACATTGGTACAGCGGGTACCACTGTGCAGGTCTTGTTCAGACAGCTGTAGATATGCTATCTAACTTGTGGCCCCAGTCCTCTGGCTCACAATCTCTCTGTCCCCTCTACCAAAATCTCCTCCGAGTCTAGTGAACATAACAGTCAACTCTGCACACTCAACGGTTAAGACCTGTGTGGTTTGTCACATGTCATCATAGTTCGATTTTTTTTTTAAAACCACAAAAAAGTGCAAACAGGTTCATAGTAAGTGGAAAGTTTCTTTCTTTCAAAAGAAAACTTCTTTTGAAGTTCTATTTAAAAAACAAACAGAAACAAACTGGTAATGTTCTTTTTAGGAGCCCCTGCCCTAGGGTTCTCATTCCCCCTCGGAAACAGTGGATATAAAACCATTCTAGAAAAAAGAGTGGTCAGCCTCCGCTCCGGGTGACCCACGGTACGCCCCACAGTCTGATGACTTAACTCCCACGCACCCACAATGGGAATGTGGGCACAGACATCAGAGTGTTCCCGATGGTCTTGTCTGTACCAGGCCTAACCGGACATGTCCTGCCACAAGATTAACAAGCTGAGACACACAGTAAGTTAACAAACTGAGACACAGAGCAAGCATCACCCGGCACTGACTGAATACAGCGTCTCGACACAGAGAACAGGTCTAAGTCTCACAAACCTAATTTTCAACCTACGAGCCCAAGACACAAATGAGTCCATTCACAATACTGAGTTCAAGCGGGCCAAACTAACAGTTGCTGCGAGAGAGTATGGGCATCGGAGACCCACTGCGGGTGGTCTATTTCTCTACCATAAAGGAAGCCTGAGAGCATGACTCTTCTCCCCAAGGCCACCCAGCCTCTGCCATTTGTTAGTTTCAATCCCAGGAGTTCCCCTTGTTGTTAGTTACAGGGACCCCAGTGACTCTCTGAGGGGCCGCACTGAGGCTGGAAGGCACTGGAGACTGGTAGCCAGGGCCACCAAAGGCCTCCACGCTTGGGGCCACCTGAGCCAGCCACCTTTGTTCTCTGGGTCACCTCAGGGCCTTCCTGTAGTGCTGGAGTAAGGTGGTCTCTTGCAGGGTGGGAACAGCTCAACTTTAACAACTCTCAAGAGTCCCTCTGATCTCTCTGGGACTGAATGGCTAGGGCAAGGCAGGCATGTGCCTGGGCTGAAAAGGATCAAGGCCCTACCCTGCTTCTCCTTCCTTCTCAGAGGGCAGGATACATGGAGCCACACAGGAGTGCTGACCCAGCAACTGGGAAGTGAGGGGCCAGGCCAGGCCCAGGCACTGAGTACAAGGGAAGGGTGTGGTACATCTGGGCAGGTATGGGGCCAGGTCTGACTGTGGCTATGCTGGCAGGCATCCAAGGACGGGTGACCAGCTGGCCCTCACCCGTAACCCTCGACACATCTGTGAGGCCTGGAGGAGGACACGAAGCTCTCTCTCCCATGTGTGCTCTAGATGCGCAGGCTCTGCAAAACCTCATGAGGAGGAGGGGGATATTCTTGTGTCCTAACCCTAACCCTAACCCTTTGGCTACTGACATAGCAGGCCTCAAGGCAACTAGGATTTCCCCCGGGAAATCATGCTGAGAGAAAGGAAAGGCTTGAGTCTGTGTGCCAGTCAGAGGAGGAACCTGGATCCCTTAAGGAGAATTCACACAGTTCTGTGGCTCAAAGTCGGGGGATAGAGGTGGGGGTGGGGTGACCTAAACTCTCAGTTCTTCTTTTCCCTATTTTTCACTATAACTTGTCTGTTTCATTAGCATACAGAGAGCAGTACCCAAGCGTGGACTGTTAGGCTGGGAGGGCCCGGAATCCGAGCCTAATAACTCCAGTAACAACCTCCTGGACACAGGGAGTGAGTATGTACCTATGGTGTGCTCTGCACGCATGTGTCCAGAGCTATGTCCACGCTGGGGGAAGAGGGTGTGTGTGGAGGAAAGACTGGGTTCTTGACTCAAGCCAGGCCTGTGTTCAAAGGCGATGTGACTGGGTGAACTCAGGTGTAACTTCTCAGGCCACTGTCCACATCTAAATAGGAATATAGGAGAAGCAGGCCCTTCCTTGCAGCCGGGATGCTCAGCCATGGGAGGCTGGGCAAGGGCTCAGTGCAGAGTGCACGGGACTACCTGCTTTGTGACTGGGAACATGTCCACCTGGATACCCCAGAAGAGGATCCACAGAGCAGAGTGTTAAGAGTCCAAGCCACAGCACAGGATCCCGGGAGGGGCCCTTCTCAGGGTGACTTCTGACCAGGGAGAAACAGAGCCAGGGTGGCAGTGCCGCAGGAGGGTCCTGAACCGAGCCCCAAGCTTCCCGTGCCAGGAGTGCTCTGGTTGGGCCCTCAGCAGGATGCAGGATGGGGGTCAACTCAGGGCCTTCTGTCATTTCTGACCTGGTCCCTGGCGATCCTGGTTCAGGCCAGGCCTCCTCCCTGTGTGGAGTGCAGGGGGGACTCCTGTGCTCCTGACACCCGATCTCTGATAGCGCGAGTAGCAAAGGGCCCACGCAGGGACCCCAACAGTGGCGGTCCCTGAGCAGGGGCTCCAAACACATGACAGGTTAACCCTCGCCACAGGACAACAGTCCGTGTACTTCTAAGAAACCATTTTCTTCTATAACTCAAGAGTGACAAAGGCTTGGAAGAACTATCCTGAGGTTCAAGACAAGAAATGTGTGTGAAACACAAACACAGGATGCTCGCAAGCCTAGGAGATACTGTATGGACAACACTGACAGGAAGCCCTTGTGAGAATTTACTGGTCTGCCAGCACACAACAGCTGGGGCCAGAAGAGAACTGGGGGATGGGTGGCAGGGGCACTGGCTTCTACCAGAACCCACTCCACTTCCCTCACAAACAACAGGCCCTATGATCTCCACAAAGAACCAGAAGGTGAGGGGCTACTGCCACCCCATTTCACAGAGAAGAAAACTGAGGTGCCAGTTACTTTCCACTGCCAACACACGAATACAATGGCCGCCCTCATACACTATACTATTTTTATTTTTTTCATCCACCTCCAAAGTACAGAGGAGGGACAAAGGCCTGAACAGGGGGAGCAGTGAGGCCACAGCCTCCAGGGGCCTGGGAAAGCCTGCTGGGGAGAGAAGCAGGCAGCCGTGGCCAGGCGTATGCACTCATGGCTGCACAGCCTCTGGTCACATACCCTGCCTGTCCCCTGGCCCCAGGCCTGCTGTGTTCTTACTGACCCACTTTCTCTTGAGAATACAGTCATTGTGAGTTTTAAGGCTTCTGTGCAGCAGGCCTCGGAACCACATCAAGAAGTAAAGGCTGAGCTGCAAAGTCCCAGTTGTGTAGGGTAGGGTAGGGTAGGTACCTGGCTAGGGGCTCACCACCAGCCTTAGCGACCCCCCAGGTATCCAGGCAGGATTGCTCCTCATGTGCTGGAGCCTCTGGTCTCCAGAGCCAGAGAGAGAAACAGGACAGTTTCTAACAGCTCTGTAAGTACATGCCATACCCTCACAGCCTGGAACACAGTGTCACACAACCCAGGCTGTCCCCACATAGCTATGCACGTGGCCTAGTGCACCCGATGGCTTTTCACAGTAACATACTCATGGATGGGTCATTCTCGAACACGTTAGGCCTTTCCTCTTATGGTCCTGTACAAAACGACAGGCCTGTCCCCTCACAGCCTTGTACACGTGACAGGCTGTTCCCTCGAAGCCTCATGTACACGTAGGCTATCTCTGTAGACCCTGGCCTCCGAGGGCCTGGATGGGGAGCAAAGAGGGGAGTATCTGAGTCAGAACTGAGGCCTCATTAACTCTGTATAACTGTTTATGTTCCACAGCCAAGGGAATTGGCCTCAAGGGCCTGCAGCCTAAACCAAACATGACAACCTCCCCAGGGAGCCCTCGGGACCGCAGGCTGGGCTCCAGGCATTCGGGTTAGGGTGGAACAACTCTTTCCCATCCCATTCCTAGTATAGGAGGTCCCTCCAACCCCCTCATGGGACCCAGGTCTCCCTGGACTCCCCTGACCAAGGCTGCTGTGGGCAAGAGCAGAGCTCTTTCCAGGGAGATCGGGAAATGGAAGGAGGGAAGAGAGAAAGGACCCAGGATGCCTGGCCTTACTATACAAGCCTCATGTCTCCTCAGAACAATGGCTGGCTCACAAGAATCTATCCAGGCAGAGAAACTGGTAGGGAGGGAACCCTTCAGCCGAGAGGGCCATGATGGCAGTAGGGGCACAGGACACTCCAGTAGAGACCCCTGACTTTAAGACCCAATTTTGTCCTCCTGAGGAAAGACACTGCCCTGGGCAAGTCCAGGCAAGGTAAACAGGGAGACACAGTATCCGAGAGGCGTGAGTCACAGTACAAAAAGAGCACACACTCTGTATATACTTCCTGTTGTAGGCCACATGCAGAAAATTCACAAATCCAAACCACGGTTGTGGATTTTGCTAAATGTCCTAAATTCTGACGTTCTACTGTCAGCCTTTTACTCCACAGTAGTTGCTTTCACCTGTGGAGGGAAAGAGTGGCTGCCTCAGGAGAAGCAGAGAAAGGGTTGCATCCGGCATGCCTCCGTCAGGCAGTTTGACGGAGAGGAGGCAGGATGGACCCACGGGCCTGGCTTAAAATGGCTGCGCAACTGTGGGCTAGCCATTCAGCCTCTCTGGGCTCTAGTTCCCATACCGACTAAATGACAGCAAAACAGAAGTATCTACGCCAAGCCTGACGCATTACAGACTTCAGTAACTGTATCCAGTAAATGAACAAACGCCTAGATCTGTCTGGACCGGGACAAGGAAAAGTGAGGGTTCAAATCTAGGGCTTCCAGCTGACATTGCTAGCTGGAAGTGCTCCCCGAAACATCTTATGAGTCTTGTCATTTGCAAGGATGGACAGCAAGTCCTACAGAGAACTTACACCTCCAAGGGCCATAATTAAATCAAGGTGCTACACCGAGAGACCACTGCCACCTGGTGGCTGCATACCCAAATCCCCAGGGGCCGACTGCACCAGGGGGACTACACTAGCATCTCACATAAGCTTATGTGGTGGGAATGAGGGTCACCGCCCACCTCCTGGAGGAAGGGACAGCACCTGGTGAGGGCCACTGTCGTCCTCTGACACCTCTGGTTTCGTTTTCCCAGATGTTTTTAAAGAAAGTTGTCACCGACTCAACTTAGCGAACGATGTCAGAATTGAGATCAGACATTCAGGTCCTCATTAAGAACCTCCAGAAAGCCAAGGACACCCCCTCTAGCTCAGGATTCACTTTGTGAACCCCATATGTAATCTTAAGCTAGAACTCTGAAGTCATCTTTCTACCAAAGTTTCTTGAAATTTCACTGCCTGGTAAGCCTCAAACTGGTGGCAATCCTCCTGCCTCAGACTCCTAAATGCTAGATAGATAGGCATGTGCCACGAAGCTCAGCTTGAAATTCCATTTTCATACCTTTATCCTGGTTACCTCTCCAAACTTCTTAAGCACGGCCTAGGAGGTGTACCTGGAACGCTGGTGGTGAAAACAGTCGCCTCAAAGGGCTAGTGCTGAGTCAGGACCCTTAACCCCTCCTGGGCTCTCGCAGGCTGCGGGAGGATGAGCTGCAGACTGAGCCTCACCTTCCCTAGACTAGGTCTGGTGCTGACAGGAATTAACAGGGGCACAGCCTAAGTGAAATAGACAGCAGGAGTCTTGCCCAGCTGCCAGTATACAGTAGGAGCACAACAAATGCAGTCCCACTGCATGGCACCGGGGGCATACATAAAGCAAGAAGATGGATAGCTAACAGAGGAGGAGGTGAACATCCCTCAGGGACAGTCATGTCACTTGCCAGGTACTCCTTCACCTGCCTACATGCTACCAGCCTCCGAGGCCCTACAGGACACTAGAGAGACACACTGTGACATGGTCTACCCTTATAACAGTGGGTTCTAAACCACAGTTCAGAAGGCAGGGGAGAGAGACAAAGTGACAAGAGACTTTCACCCGTGCCCTGTGAGCAGACTCCGTCATCTGGGCCACTGAACACAACAGAACTGGGTCCCCGGGGGGGGGATGGGACCGGCTTCAGGAGAGCCAGCCCAGGCTTAAGAAGTGATGGCAGGAGTCTTCTCTCCCCAAGTGCCAGGAGCTCAAAACCTCCACAAGGAATGAGAGCAGAGTTCGTGAAGCAAGGCTGGTAACCACAGGCCAGGGTTTTCAACCTCTGCTAAATTCCCACTCTGCACAGCTTCCAAGGAACTTTCTAGAATCCAGAGTTCAGCCTCACTGGACCCCAGGTTTGCTCTCCCTCCGATGAAAGCGGGTCCAGTCCTGGAAGCAAGGGACAGCTGGAAGGATCCAAGCTGAACAGTCACCTACTGGGGATTTGCTTCTAGCATAAGGCACACTTTGGGGAGGGCACAGAAGCTTCCAGCAAGAGCAGTAACCCCTCACTCAGCCACCCAAGAGGCAATGTTCCCCCCACCTCCAGGCCTGCATCCTTTCTGGATCTCAGCCATCACTCTCTAAGCCCCAAGTGACCACTTTGAAGCAGCCGCAAGGCCCTGACTTACCTTCCACTGCAGAGAATGGAACCACTGATCTCGCAGGTAGCTGTTGGCAGCCTGGAACAAGAATAGAAGAATGGCAGGTCATTTTTGGAATACCTCAGGCCATCTTACTGGCCTCTACACCTCACCACTGCCGTCTGCCCTGAGGCCTTAGCTTGTCTCCTGAAAAATTATGCACTGACCCTCAAGAGCAAATCAGAACAGAAGACGTGGCTGCCAGTATGGGATAGTTTTGCTGGGTACAAGAGTCCCTGCCCTGCTTGCTGGATCACACTCCCTGTGCTTATGCATCTTGATTGACCTCAGATGGTGGGAACTGGTTGGAGGTGAAGTAGCTGAGTGGACTGATGCCTCTGTTCTGCCAGGACTGCCCAGGAACCCGGCCTGTCCCACCTGAGATTCTTTCAACGCTCCTCCCCCAACAGCAGGCTTCCAACACCTTCCCAAATCTATCAGAGTTGAGTCTTGGGAAGACCCAGGCTCAAGTCCTGGCCTCAATAACAGCTTATCTGTGAGCAAGTCACCCAATGACACAGGCCTTCAGAGGTCTATGAAGAGAAACGCCTCACTGGCAGACAGTCTGTGGCTCACGTGCACCCCGAGCTCTGGTCAGCACCGACCCAGTATCAGGTCTCATGATAATGAGCCATAGGGTGTTCAATAGTGGGATGATGTAAATACACTGCAGATATTCAACAAAGGCTCTCTGAGGTAACAGCTCCTTCAGCCACGGTATGTGTTGGTTTCTCTGGTGTGAATAATCTCCACAGTTAGCTCTATCCAGGAGATTCAGAGCCCTCAAGAGCGAGTGTAAACCAGGATGGGCCAGCACCAGCACAGCCATGGTCCTCAGTCTTGTCTAGGCTTTTAACATATTACAGTAGTGAGGAAGAATGATGGGAAAGGGACCTCTAAACACACACACACACACACACACACACACACCCTGTGGTGATGCTATCCTGTGGTTAGTAAAGAGACTGCAGATGGTGCCATCAAGATTCTTGTGATGGGGAGATCACCTTAGACTATCTAGATGACACAACGGGATCACAAAGTCCATGTAAAAGGAAGGCAGGAAGGCCAATCAGACTGAAGCAGGGAGATGGTCAAGGCCACAGACTCTCTCCGGGGCCTCAGGAGCAGAGTCCTGGCCACACCCTGACACTGGCATGCAACACTTCTGGTCCCACCAGGCAACTTCAGAAGATGCAACTGATGTTGGGATGAAAGCCAAGCCCAGCCTACCCTGGGCTCTGCTGCCACCTCCCTGATATGGACCTGGGGCCTAGACATCCCAGTGTTGTCCACAGTCTTGTTCCCGGTTCCCTTCCTTCACGCAGGGCTTGGCGACTTGGCCAGGGAGCATGAGCTGATGCGACACGAAAAGGACCCTTCAGTTGTAGGCAGAAGCTTTGCTTTTAAGAGTCAGTGCTTGATTTGGTCCTGTCCTTCCATGCAGTAGCAGCAGAAATGTCTCAGATGGTGTGTGCTCCAGGAAAGAGGCCCAGCAGTCTCAGGGAATTGGGCAGTAAGAACTGATAGGAATGTTTTTGAGACACACAGGATTGGGGGCTGCTACATCAGTGCAGCGCATCCTAGCTTGCCCCATCCTTCTGTCTGACTCTCACATGGTCTAACATTGCACTGGGAACTCTCTGCCTTCACCAGCCTCCTTCCAGTGCCTACACAACTCTTACCCACCCTGATCACACCTAGAATGCCACCTCTCCAAGATGGCTGTCTTGAGTCTGGCTTCCCGCTGCCCATGCTCATCTGACACCATTCTGTCTCATTTAAGTTGTCCTCTTTCCTGGAGGCTGTGGCTCTGTGAGGTTGCAAACTATGGGCAACTAAAGTATCACTGTGTTTGTGAAACTCAGAGCAATGGAAGACTGGCTGGTGTGTTGAATGAATGAGCAAGTGATTGGATGGATGCACGTGTTCATGTGCACAGGGTAAAGGGGCATGCATGCATGGGGGGGGTAAACAGTGGATGGATGGGTGGATGGATGGATGGATGGATGGATAGGTGGATGGATGGGTGGATGGGTGGATGGGTGGATGGCTGGATGGATGGGTGGATGGGTGGATGGATGGATGGATGGATGGGTAGATAGATGGGTGGATGGATGGATGGATGGGCGGGCAGGCAGGTGGTTGGGTAGGTATGTGGTCGGGTAGGCAGATGGGGAAGTAGGTAGACGGATGAGGGCAGATAGATGGGTGGATAGAGGGGTAAATATGTAGATGTGTGAGTGGATAGCAAGTGGATAGGGTGTGGGCAGACAGAAGAAGAGACAGGTGGGGGTAAATGGGTACACAAATGAATAGAGGGGTAAGTGGTTAGATGGCTAGGTGCACGGAGTGGTTAGTGGGTGAATGGGTAGGTGTGCATGCAGATGGATGGATGGGTACATGGGTGGATAAGTAGGTGTGTATGTAGACTGACAGGAGGTAGATAAGTAGACAGATGGGTAAGTGGGTTGGTAGATGTATGTATGGGTAGGTGTGTATGTAGATGGATGGATGAGGTAGGTATGTGGACAGATAAATGCATAAGTGGACAGGCGCATCCACGGATGGATGGGTAGATGTATGTATGTATGTATGTATGTATGCATGTATGTATGTATATATGTATGTACATGCACAGAAGACAAAAGGGAAGGAGGGAGGTAAATCTGGGATTGATTCACAGTAGGTAGAGCATCCATATACCCATTCCATGGAACTTCAAAGAACCCTTCAGCTCTGATACTTCTCCATTGCCATGCTTTTGCTGAGTCTCCATAAAGAAGCATGGTGGTGTGTTCTTGAACCTACCTGGACCAGGTCTGGATTATCTTTGACTCCATGGTAACCAAGGAGACAAGTACTGTGGTCCAGTTATAGGTGAAGAAACAAGGCCCAGAAGCTTCTTCCTACTGCTCAGGGCACTGGGCTTAACACAGCAGACTTGGATCACACCTCAGGCCCATCTTCCTCCCAGCCTGCTTTCCCCAGTAGGAGGCTGGCAAGCAGTGTACCTGGCTCCTTGGATATGAGCCGCAGGCTCTGGGAGCTTCATCTCCCCTTGATAGTCAAGGAAGAACATGGCACCTGTTCCCAGCACCAAGGGGTCAACATGGAAAACAGGGTGGACCAAGCAGTGTGTGACAAATGCAAGACTTCCTTCAGAAGAGGATGCCAGGTGACACTCTCCAGGTGGCTTCCGGTAGGGAGCGAGTCTGGCCATGTTGCAGCCAGAGGAGAATCTGTCTATGAAGTTTCCTTGTATCTGTGTGACAGCAGAGAGGGTTCAGGACAACCTAGATCCCAAGGAATGCTAGGCACAGTGAGTGCCTTGAGGGTGACTTGGAGGAAAATCCCCTGGAAACCCAGAGGGAGCCCACAGCCCACCCTGCCTCTGTGGCCCCAGGCTGGCTCTGGTGGCTCTCTGCCTGTGCCTGGTGATAACCTTCCCACAGGGCTGGCTCCATGCAAGCCTGCCCAACTTCCTCTGCAGAGACTGCCAAGTTCTAGCTCATTGTTGCATTGTCCGAGAGGTGAGAAAAACAGCCCGGAGCCTGCAGGGACTGTTCCCAAGTTCGGCTTCCTGGCCCAGTCTCCAGGAAAAACAGCAAAGAGCGGCCGGGAATGCTTGTTCTCCCATTCTCGCTCTCTCGGTCTCACTTCCAGTAAGAAGGGAACCCATTCGGTCCCTGTCCCTGACAGCTACTGGTGTGGGGAGTAAACAGCTGTCCTTCCCCCATGGGGCTTTCGAGAGTTTGGGAAGGAGGGTCCACTTTCCCCTACTTACTTAAGCCACCTTGGGCTCTGTCTGCTCTTCCTTAAGGGTGGACCCTCTGCCTCAGAGATATCAGTACTGCACAGTTCCTTAGGGCTTAGCACTCCATCAGAAGCCACCAGCAAGGTGCCCCAAGTAGGCCATACAGTGGAGGTGCTTAGAAGCTGGCTTTCTCACAATGGTGCTGACAAGAGGGTGGGTAGAGAAACAAGATTAACAGGCCTCTGCTGATGCTGGGGCCTCTAACACATGCTAAGGGAGCTCACGCTGAAATCACAAAGTACCCAGGAGCGCTCACTAGCCCCCATGCTGGGATCTGGTGCCTTGTCCACTATGCCTGCAGCAAGACTGCATCCTGGTACCTAAGAGGCATGTGTGGGAAGGTTCGCTTAGCCTTCCTGGAACCCCCAGGTCAGGTTCCAAGGGCTGGACTTCCAGGAAGACAGACTACCTACTGATCTAAGAAAGACAAAATGGGAAAGGAGGTCCCTGGAAGGACACTGGGATCAGGAGGAACCCAGGGGGGTGATACAGAGAAAGAGAGAGATGCTCTAAGGCTGAGGAGACAGTAGAGAAAAAGAAACAGCAAAAGCTGGAGACGGAGGGAGGACGGAAGAAAAGGGGCAGAGAAGGGAACAAAAGGAAGACATGGGTGGCGAGAGACAGACAGACAGATAGGCAGACAGACACAGAGGCAGAGGGGAGGATGATGGGGGGAGGAGGGGCCAGACAACACAGATACAGAGAACTGACGGCAGAGCCCAGGCACTCAGTGTGGCTCAGCACTGAGAAAGCCCAGTTCTCAATCGATGGCATCAATTAAACCCAAGCTCACGCCACAGGGGCTGGTGACTGCGGTGCTCGTGTTCCGCTCAAAACACTTCAGGCTTCTGCCATCTTGCCAGAGGCCCTGACACTTCCACCCGGCCACAACCCCTGGGGCTGTGACCCTTCAGCCTACCAGACTGCTTCCTAGGTCCCTTTCTATCCTGGAGCGAGGTGGGTCTGTCCCAGGCCACTAAGGCCGCTCTTGCTGACCCCTGGGCTCTGGCTCATAACACAGTATGTCATTCAAGAATTAAAACAAAGCCAAGGGCCTGACATCGGGCACACACAGCGTGTGGACCGGAGTGCCTAGCAGCGGCTCTAACCAGCACCTCTAGCATCACCCTGAGGAACAGACAAGCCATGCACAGTTATAGAGTCTGGGGAGGAGGCAGGGACTGGCTACCTACCTACTCAGCCTCCCTTGGCCTGATGGAGGGGCAAGCAGGGGAGACACCCAAGCAGGGCCAGGGCTGCACCCACCTAGCTCTCTGAATGGAGACTGCGCTGCTTCCCTGAGTTGGGCTCTGATCGAAGCAGTAGCTGCTGCGGCCTCCTCTCCTCTCTTCCTCCGCTGCTCCTGCTTCTGGCTGAGCAGCCACCAAGCAGGGGCGGCAAGCGGGGAGGACGCTGGGGCAGCCTGGTTTGTCAGCCCGCAGGGGGAGCTCTGACGCGTCGCTCAGCCCACTGCAGGCTGGGAAGAGTCATCCCTGCCACTGGCCGGGGCCACGGCCCCGGGTTAAAGAGACAAGCCCAGAGCTGCCCAGCATGCCTCGCTCCTCTATCCCAGGGTGATGTTCTAACCTTCATGAGGGGTGTGGGGGTGTGATGGGGTGGGGGCAGGGCTGACCCCTCTAGCCCCAGAAGCAAAACACCCTCCAGCTAGTGAGTAGGGACCACCATCAACAGGGAAAACAAGGCTTCCTGGCTATTTCTCACATATCCAGCCTTCTGCCCCTCAGTCCCTTCTGTTCCTTAAGCGAGTTCTATGGCTCCCTAATGTCCTCACAGGGTATATAATCTGAGCTGACAAGACCGTAGCATCTAGCCACCATCATGGGCATTGAGCCCACGCCCAGATGTAGCAGGGAGCCATCTCCCCACACTCATAGTAGGTGTGCCCTGTCCAGGTCACCCCCCCATCCCTCTGCACCCCATGCCAATGCATCCTTGGGGCCTAGCAGTCTCCGGAGGCCCAGTGAGTCACCCTCCTCCTCCCCAGTCCCCTGGGACTTGTCTTTGAGCTGCAGCTTCAGCAATCATCATGTGTTTATGGTTTGGTCTCCCCAGAGGCTGACAGTGAGGATGAGGTTGGGGCTGCAGGGCCCAGGGAGGGGCAGGCTTGAAGCTGCATAACCCAGCAGTAAACTCATTCCAGAAGGCTGCCCTACTGCCTTTCAGGGTCCTCCTTGTCTTGGTCATTGTTGTTCAGGGGGTTACCCAGCCCCACAGGGTCTGGCACTGCCCAGCCTTGCATGGATGCAGTATACAGTCATCAGCTGGGCAAGAGGAACAGAAGGGAGGCAGAGAGCCCAAGTGAAGTGTGGCAGAGGCTGAGCATGTCCCATTAAAAACAAGGGAGTAAAGAAGGAACCAGGAAGCTCTGTTGGCCAGAGAGGGCATGATGAGGATTGGGGTGGGGGGGTGTCCACAGAGGGCAGAGCACCGTGGCTGAGTTCGAAGATAGGTTATAGCAGGCGTGGCTTCCGGTGCTCTCCAAGTAACACGGTAAGGACAGGGATGTGTCACACAGCATCCCTCACACCACAGTGGCAATAGTTTCTAGCTGCTACTTTCCCTTTTCCAGAGGTGTATGCCTGCCTCTCCCGCCTCTGAGTGGTACCAGAAGGGCTATCAGCTGCTATGGTCCAAAGTGGGCAGGGAACCAGAGCAGAGCATACTCCCAAGGGAGAGCAGGAGCAGCAGAGCCAACCTGAATCTTCCATGATGGTTAAAGGGGAAGGAAAGACGCCCTTACTCTTAAATGAATTAGAGATTCTAAGTGGTGACTTAGCGTGGCCATCACTGCCCCCCCTTTCCCACCACATACTGACAATGCACTTCACCATGATTCCAGCACACAGAGGGAGAGGCAGAGACTAAGTATTGATGACATCATCCATCATCTGCTCCTGGATCCAGCTGTTCTTGCAGTCCTCCTGGACTTCTCAGCAATTTTAATAGCATGGCATTTCTATTTAATTTGCTGTCCGAATGATGTCTGTGTCATATCCTACTGATGTCCTCACAGACACACAGACCCAGTATTTCCGTTGTTTGCAAAACAAACAAAAAACAAAACCAGCAAGATACAGGACACATCCTCACTTAGGTCCAGCAAAGAGAAGATTCCTAACGAGGTACTTCTCACAACTTCTGAGGCCGAACAACTAGCCCGTAGGCCTCGGTTTCCCCATTTGTACAATGAAGGCTAGAGAATTAATTTTTTCAGGCTCAGGAGAATTAGCAAGCTCCTAGACAGTGAACAGCATGCAGCAGGTACTTAATCCACACACGGCCTCCTCTTGTCCTCCTCAGAGCCCTTTATATCTTCAGGATGCTCTGAGTTGAAAGAGCCGAGGACTTCTGGGGGAGTTGGTGAGGAAAAGGAAGAAGGACTGGGGGGGGGGGCAAAGGAGGGGGAGAACTTGCTGACTCATGTTTACTCATCCTACCTGCAGCAGGACAGTCCCCCCAGGGATCGTGAGCTGTAAACAGTACTTCGGGGCGTTCTCCCAGGACAGCGGCTGAACGTCTTCAATGGCGCTGTAGGAGACCGAGTTTTCCATGTACCCAGATGGCTGTAGTAAATAGAGAGAAAGAGAGAAACATGCCCGGGTTAGAAGAGCGGCTACGGCCTCCACCTCAGAAGCCGATGCTGGGGATGAGTTGACAGTATGAGCGCAGAAATGTGGCTACCCGGGGACCAGGGGAAGGGCTGGAGTTTCCAGCTGGCGGCATCCCACTGCGGGGAGGGGTTGTGGAGGAAATTCATCCCGCACCTAGGGTGCAAAATAAGGAACAGGCACGGGAACCCTGAGGGCAAGGGTGAAGGATCATCCTTGTGGCCACGTGGCCCAGCTCAAGGCAGAGCCAGAAGCTCAGCATCCCTCCCCAGTGCAGCATCCCCTAAAGGCTCCGAGGAGCCCATGCCCACAGGGTCACTCACCACAGCAGCCTACTGACAGGACCTCTAACTCATCCTGCTCCTCCCTTACCCCCCCAAAGCCCACAGAGCACATACTGCCTTTCTTCAGTGCCCGGTCCACCACTCAATAGCATGTGCTGGGAAAATGCATGGGAAAGGCAACCATGGGTCAGAGTTGGGAAAAGACCAGAGCATCCTAAAGCTATCCATGAAGCTCTCTAGGAGTCCCATTGCCTCGGATCAGAGAAGCATCACCAGATACATGTCGGGCCCCGCCGGGATCTTCAACACTCCGCCTCCAAGATGCCAGAGTTCGGGAGAATCAGAGGAAAAGAAAACCAAGCTAAGACTAACAGCAGTCTCTCCTGGACCCTTGCGTGTGCACACGCTGCTCCAGGAACTCCAGGAGTGGCATTTCACGGTGACTTTAGGGAACAGGTGCCAGGACCATACGTGGAGCAGAGGTCATGTGACCTTCCCACAGCTAAGAGTGAGCCTATCCACTATGCTACGGTGAAACAGGAAGGTGCAATTTAATAGGAAGGGAGCGATGGCAGCCATTCAGCCCCTTCTCTTCCAAAAAGGAAGGTGCAATTTAAAGTATTTTATCACAGACACCTAAGCCTCTGATCATTTCTTCCTTTGCAACTGACACATAGTGGAGGTGCAGAGATCTGATGGCTAGACTGCCTCAGTTTCCCTGGTGTGGGTGGTCACTGGTCTTGAGAAAAGTGACCGACCAACTTAGGTTGGTTCAACAGATACCCACTGAGCTTCTAGCATATTCTGGGGGGCTGTGTTGACAAGAGTCTAGAGGAGGAGACAGACAACACACAAAACAACCAAAAGAGTAAGGGGGGGTGTGGGGGCGAATGTTGAATGACAAATCGAAATGGGGCGTAGGGGTGGCTGAGAGCAGGGACCATTCTCTATAAACTCTAAGGCCAGTGCAAAGGCCCAGGGGCAAGAACAGGGAGAGGGCTGAGGGAAGAGAAGCAGGCACAGCTTAGGTAGCAGAAGAGTTTATAGGTCCATCTGGGGTCTGGGTACCACATGCCCAAGGAGAAGGTGCTGTGGGGAGATCAAGCAGCATCACTGAAGAACTGAGCCAGGAGGACAGTGATGGTGGGAGGTGGTTTAGCCCAAGCCCTTCACTGGCCAGTGTACTGCCCTTCAGCAAGGCCTGCAGACCACAGTGAGTCTTGTCAGCTTGCTAAGTAAGTACCCTTTCTGCACTGCACCCAGAATTCCTCCCTGTTCCCCTTGGCGCTCGCCCAGTGCCTGAACAGTGCTGCTCAGCCTGCCCCTAGCTGAGCAGGGGCTTACTTTTCTTAGCCTCAAATATTTACTGTGTTTACCGATGACAGTCCATCTTTCAGCAAGCTGTTACCAACAAAGGGGACATGAGCCTTTGCTGACCTGGTCAGAGAGTCTGATTCTCAGGATGACTGTCATTTTAGCAAATGAAGGGCCAGCCACAGTACACCTGGGAGGGTGGTCCTTTGTTATTAAGTTAATGGCCCTCTTCAAGGGAGCAATGGCAGCCATTCAGCCCTTTCTCTTCGAAAAGGCCAGTTAGCCCAAAGTCCTCAGTAGCCACAGAAGCTAGAGCAGAGGGGTTGCAACGCTGGACCACAAGGATGCAGAGTTGAAAACGCCCATCCCTAAGTCACCATAGGACACCCACCACCGTGACACTGGGCATGGCAGGATCACGAAGGAACTGGACCACCCAGACACACAGAAGCAGAAAACCTACAGGCTTTGATCTCCAAAAGCCTCCTGGGAGACCTCAGGCCAAGCTGGGGCCCCAGCTCCTTCAGACGGACACAGCCAGTGTCCACCTCTTCAGACCCCGCTTGCTGCAGGCCACCTCCATTCTATGACCACATCAGGCTGTCCAAAAGCAGCTTGGAGCAGAAGCTGTGCACAAGGCTTTCTGGGAAAAGGCTGGGTATAAATAAGCACACGTTGTTTTTTAAAAACCAGATTGATCGCTTTTCCACCATCTGACTCAGCACTTGGCCCAGAGCAGGCTTCAGAGCCATTAAGACCTACGTCTGAGTCCCTTACTGTGTGTCATTAAGACAGTTACTGCACCTCTCTGAACCTGGCTCCTCCGATGGTAATTTAATAAACAGAATTACAGGGAATATTCCAGGGGATCTAATTTGCCAAGGGCTTACTTAGCTCAGCATCTGAAACATACTGAAGAGACCAATAAAATGACTATACTGTATCTCTGGTGTTCTCTTCCCTAAACCCCTAAACCCAACAGAAGAGCATTCCTCAAGATGCCTGCCCAAGCCGGGCATGACTCATCTGTCATTCATCCCAGGACTCAGAAGGCGGAGACCAGAGATTGAGGATGTGAGGCCAGTCTGGGCTATCTAGCAAGTTTGTGTGTCCAAAAACAAGAGGTGGCCAGCACTCACCAAAGACAAGGAAGGCCTGAGCAGTGTCCCAGTCAGGAGAGGGTTTGGGAGTGGGGGTGGGAGGTCAGGATGACTGACTCTACCATGGAATCTGGGGACACAAAAGGGTCACTGGATGGAAACCAGGATGAACAGGACCCGGGGCCTCAACAGTAACTCAGAAATGTCACGTCCCCAAGTCAGTGCCACACTTGCACACTAAGGGTGGGTGGGGGTGGTGCGGTAAAAGGGTGTGGTTTTCGACTTCTTTACTTTCCTCTACATCCAAGGTCTCTGAGCTCACTGTGTGTTAAGATAAGCTGACAACAACCTCACCTCATGGTCCTCACTGGGGCGTGAGGGGCGAGAAATTCAAGGCTTGCAATGCAAACAGGACCCTGAGAGCGGTAGAGACAATGTTACCCACAACGATGATGACAGAGTAGCCAGAGTCACACCAGGCAAGAGATTAATCAGAAAGGACGGACACACACGGACACACACACACACACACACACACACACACACACACACACGGAAATGCAGCCCTCAGGCACAATTAAGAGTTCACAGATTCTCTAGAGCTAAGCCACAAAGTTCCCGTTGCAGGGTACCCTAGAATCCACAAAACCCCAGGGATGATCTCAGATGGGTGGCTATCACATCCTGGGTACAGGGGAGGTCAGGTATGTACTGAATGACATTCGAAATTCCAGACTGCAGGAGTGGGCAGGGATGGTGGAAAGCGGGACAGGCTTGTTGGGGTGACTGGAACCAGATCACCCCAAGCAGCTGTTCCTCCTGGTGGGATCGTCCGTCAGCACTCCTGGATCCGCACACTAATAGCTAGATGTCACTCTATGTACATGACAACTCACAATTGACTAACAAATGTAGCGTGGGCAGGTGAGGGACAGGGTCTAAGCATTTGGGTAAAATTAAATGGAGATCGCCTGAGAACCAAGACTGAAGGCACAGGCCCAGAAACCCAGTTGAGTCTGGAGGCTGAGGCAAGAAGATCACAAATTCAGGACCTGCCAGGACTACAGAGTTCAATGCCAGCCTGGGCAGGTGAGATTGTCACAGAAGAAGTTAGAGGGCCAGGGATGCTGCTTAGGAAGAATGCTTGACTAACATGTATGAGGCCCTAGGTTCAATCTCCAGTCTCGGTACACGAGGTACGTGCATGCGCGCGCGCACGCGTGCACACACACACACATTCGTTAATGCTCTAATATATTTCTTTCGTCTTAATTTTTTAGTCTGTGTATTTAATTCTGCATCTTTGTACATGCGGTAGGTATGTGCAGATGCATGTGCATGTGCTGTGTGCGGGTACACAGAGGCCAGAGGGCATCAGGTGCCCTGTGATGAAGTCATCATTTTCTGCTTACCCCTTTGAGACAGGGTCTCACTAAACTTGGAGCTGGCCTGCTTTTTGTCTAGACTGATTTGGCTACTGAGCTGTGGGACTCCGCTTGTCTCTGCCAAGGCAGTGGAGTCACAGGTGTGTGTTGCCATGCCTGCTTTTACAAGAATACTGGGGACTCAAACTCAGGTCCTCAAGCTTGTGAAACAAGGGCTCCTGCTGACTGAGCCAGCTCCCTGGCTCTCACACATAGTTTTTATTACTCTCATTAATCTACTGAGCACACACATTCTCACACACAAACATACGCGCACACAGCACGAGTTAGATGTGGCAATCAGAAAACAATTTGCGGGAGTCGGTTTTCTCCTTCCACCCGGGGATCTAACTCCGGTCATCGAGCTTGCCACCTTTGTCCACTGAGTCATCTCTCAAGCCCTAAACGCAATTTTTTTTGCTGAGTCCCCAGATCAAAGCATTGGCGTGCCTCTACCTATGAGCACCCAGTCTTAACAAGCTTCCCTCTGCTCCAGCCCTTTCTGCTGCGGACAGAACTGCCATTCTGCTTTGCATGAGCGATAAACAACTTCGAAGTGAACATCCTTGTGAAGCCTGTTTTTCTAGCCTATATTTAGGGTTATTTCTTTAGGCCGGATTCCCAGAAATGGAATTACTGGGACAAAGGGTGAGAGCGTGTTTTCTGCCGTTGCCAAATTACTCTCATTAGAGGGATATTAAGGAGTCCTGGGAGCCCTGGCCAGGGATGAGGGACCCATGGCCTTGACTGCTGGCTTGGTTGGGTGCTGCTGCTCTCAGCCACATTCTAACCAGGTGCGTTTTGGCACTAGAGTTTCTGGGCTGAACCCCAGGCTGGGTGAGTGTGTGCTGGGTGCTGAGGGCACAGACATCCACTACCCAGGGTCCTGGCTCTAGGGGTGCAGCCTTCTGGGACGCTGTGAGTTTTACATCAGGGACACTGCCTTCTCATGAGAGGCGGGGAACAAGTCTCTTAGCTGTGGCAGTGTTCTGCTATGGGACAAACATGAGCTAGTCTGAGAGGGCCCGTGCTTTCCAGACAATGATGAAAAATGCCCTCTAGGATTCTGGGATAAGACTGGTTCAGACACCTCCAAGATCTGAACTGAGGCAGAGCAAGTGACTGGGGGCCCTCACCAAGTTCCCTGCCCACCCCACCCCACCAAGGCCTTCAGAGCTAATGTTTACATTGGGGTGCTCAGGAGAGGGGTGACCGCCAGCTTTCACTATCCTGCTTTTCAGAGATCAGCTCTGCCAAGGTAGCCTAATGCTGGTTTCCATGGTGATGAAGTGAACATGACTCATGAGTCTCCAGCCCCCCAGGACGAGGCTCCAGGCCGACTCAAGACATGAGTCCTTAGTGGGGTGGGGGCTCCTGCACCCTAAAAGAAAAAGCCCATCTGGAAAGTCCCTCTATCAGCCGCTCCAGATCGGAGCCGCTAAGCGCAGGAGAAGCCTCATCCTGGCCCGGGTTGTGTGCAGAGAGCTGGTTGTCACTCTGGCAGCTGGCTGAGTGGGCTACAGCAGGGATAAGTGGAAGTTGTCTGAGTCACCAACACTCAGGGAGGCCAAGCTGCAGAGCACGGTCCCTTGGCGCCATCATCCCGGCAGTAGGAAGCTTTGCTCTGGTCCTTAGGAACAACGTCACATGGCATGGCAGGGAGCCCCTTCCAGCCCAGGGAGCCAGGCAACACAGCCAGGGTCAGGGACAGTACTGCGTCTCTTGTGTTTTCAATGGTAGCTCTGCCAAGTGGCTCAGTATGGGAGCTTGGGCTCCAGACTCCACCAAAAATGAGAGGAATCACATAGTATTCAGTTAGCCATGAAACCTTTGAGATTCAGGGGTCACCCTTGATGCCAAGAAGCGAACACCTGACAAGGAACCCCACAACCATGGTTGCTGCTACTTGCCACCCCAGTGGATTACCTATCACTCTCTGCCTGGAAGAATAGGCCTGTCCAGGACACTGCTGCACAGGCCTCCAGCTGACCCCTGCCTCACCCTTGTGTGTGGCTAAACAGGGAGTGCCCCACTGTGCAGACAGCCTTCGCGCTCTACGTACTGGTGGTCACTCGGACCTCCTATCGCTCCAGGACTGTGAAAAGGCCTCTGTCTTATTATCTTTCCAATGGGGTGACAGGAAGATGTGTACTTCACAGTCTCCACCAAGCCCGCCCCACTCTGTCAAGTCCCGAGCCCACTGACCCCCCTGCACCCCCACCCCACCAAGTCACACCTCTGACAAGCCCCACCCTCACTAAGCACGGTCCCCCACGTGACCACTTCGGCCCCAGCTGGACGCTTGACTCCACTCAACCACACAGCAACACTGTGGCAAGGGAGCTGTAGTCACCCTGAGGAAATTGAGCAAGAGAGAGGCGATGACGGGTCACAGGCTTCCTGCTTCCCACCACGGTCCAATCTCGCAACCGCCAGCATAGAGATCAGGACAATTCCTTAGTCATGAGCAGTGACCGCCAACCTCAAGTGTGCGTCACGCGAGATGGGGCTACGGCTAGCAGGTACAGGGGTCTGGTCTCCCCTTGCTGCGGAGTCCCTGCGCACCGACAGCAGAGGCTGCATTAGTGTTGGGCCCCAGTCCCTTAAAAAACCTCCTGCAGCTGGGGCCAGAGGGCAGGGCCGTCCCAGAGCTCCGTGGGGACAGTCAGGAGGCATACAGGGGGCTCATTAATCAAGAAGCCAGAACCGGCAGCTTCCCCCTTTTATGGCCAAATGCCTCAAGAAGTTTAGTAACAGAGCCAGGCCAGCATTTCCACATCCAGACCCTTCCATGTCCCGTCTTCTCTGCGGACACAGGAGGGTGGGAATCCGGTCCCCAGGCCTGGCACTTGGCATCCGTCTCACCCGGTGCCCTTGCCACTGCGACAGTTGACTGAGTGACTCAAAGACCTCCCTGAGTCAGCACCATTCTACCCAGAGTTCACGGACATGTCTAAAGACCCTAGCAGCCAGGCAGGTGGGACGTGAGTTGCCTACAAACCCACTGTTACAAGGGGCGCTGGGGAGAGGCACCACCGGGACCTCTTCTTCAGAAGAAGAAAGGAAAGTTCGGGGCCCAGGGCATACAGTATGGACAGTGAAGTAAGCCCATCTTATGCACACTGTGGAATCTTCTTGCACATACACAACCTTGTGCGGCCACGCCAAAACAAGCTTCGGAGTATCCGCATCATCCTGGAGGGCCTTATACACCTTCCTGGCCCACCTGCGGGGGTGGGGGATGGGGGGGTCAGCAAGTCTGGCATCTATCACCGTAGGCTAGCATAGTGTATTCTTGAGATTCCTGCTAATAAGGTCCCACCGTAGGTCTGCATTTGTGATGGCCACGTGGGTCCTTACAGGGTCATGCGGTACATCTGTTACTGCCTGTGTCCATAGTTCACTGCGTCTCGTCGAGGCTGAGCTGTTCACAGATGTGTCTATAGATGTGGCGTGGGGGGCGCGGGGAGGGGGGGGAGCTGTTAACATTCTTGCATGGGTTCCATGAAGGGCATTAGCACTCTTTTGGGTAGATATCCAAGAACGTAAAAACCCTGGGTCTCAGGGTAAAGCGCCTAAGTTTGAAGGAAATTCTAGGGGAGTCTATAAAAATGAGAGTTGCTGCTAGGCTGCCCTCTCCCAGAACACAAGCAAGCCTCCCATAGCACAAGGATTCCAAAGTTTTTGGGACAGGACCAGGCAACAGTGGGGCTCAATGGTCTCCAAACATGAAGTGTGTCCTTTACAGGGGGGACTTGTGGGGCCAGTGACAGAGGTGGCACTGCTCTGCAAGCTGACCTGAGAGCCTCAGAAGAGGTAGTAACGGATAGGAGACTTCTCCAGGGACCTTGGGGTACCTGCTCATATTGGCAGAAAGGTGGCCTTCACTTCTCCACACTCAAGACACAGGCCAGGAGGGAAGGCCTATCTGCTCCAAGGCTGAGAGCCCAGAGTGGCGGGCCTGAGGTCAGCAAGCTCACCTTTTCTCCTTAATCACACACCTCAGCTCCCAAGTCCCACACCAGCATCCATTCATGTCCCAGATGCAAAGAGTTGGCTAGTGAGTTTTCAGAACATGAGATTCAAACATACATGCTCGATGATGGTGAAACTCAGCCATCAACAGTACGGTAACACAGAACCCTGCCCTGGATTCTCATGAACCCAGGGGTGACCTTGACTTCGAATCCTTTCTCCATAGCAGGACCCTGTTAGAACCTATATCCCATCTCGGGCTGGTGGTGGCTCACACCTTTAATCCCAGCACTTGGGAGGCAGAGGCAGGTGGATCTCTGTGAGTTCAAGACCAGCCTGGTCTTCAGAGTGAATTCCAGGAAAGCCAGGGTTACAGAGAAACCTTGTCTTGAAAAAAAAAGGGGGAGGAAGGGAGGGAGAGAGGGAGGAAGCAGGAGCATACCAGGATGAAGTTAGAGTATGCCCTCTAGGGGTATGCCCTCATCTCCCTCCCCCCTCCCCCCTGCCCACCCTGAGGTGAGCATACTTGCTCTTGCTCCTGCATGGTCCCACATCATGGCAGGGCAAAAGCAACGTGGCTACCTAACCACAAACTGAAGACTCCAAAGACATGAGCCCTCTCCCCTGTGAGTTGATTGTCCCAGCCAAAGAAGGCTGAGAGGCACCAGAGTTTTTGTGGGTGCGTGAATGAAGCAGTTCTCTGTGGCATCCGCCAGCACCGGGGTCCTCTGAAAGGTGCTGGGGCCCTCGGCCCTGTTTCCACAATGTCTCTTCTAAAAGAAGGTCTAAGAGCTGCCCTTGGCCATAACCCGAAATTGGATAGAAGCATCACACGCGTTCTGCAGAAATTTCCCAGAGGACCAGTTTGGGGGAAAGTCCCTTGGGCCCATCCTTAAATGAAGCCGTATGGCTTTGGCCTCCAGGAGATGTGGGGTTCCCCCCAGAGCGATCCTAGTCCACTTGGGGATGGGGTGACACAGGTGTGAGACCTAGGACCCCAAGGGCTAGTCTGCATCCCTCACTCTCCTTGGAACGCTAGAACAGCCCAGTATGACTGTAGCCTGTTCACAGACCCTCAGTCGCAGAAGGGGTGGGGGTGGGGCAGTGCCTTCCAGCAAGAAGGGCTGCTAGAAAATGAGAGGGAAAAGGAGGGTGGGACAGGAGGAAGGAAAAGAATACGAATGACATTCTAGTCCAGGCGGAGGTTCTGGGAACTCCGGGGCTCCTGAGAGTGATAGAGCTGGGACCCGCCCCCCCCTCCCACTCAGCAGTGGAGAGTACCTCGGTTCAGCCCGGGAACCGAACAGACAAGTGTTTTGCACTGTGCCCTCTGCTACCCCTCAGAGTCCACACCTGGTAGCAATTAATGATGAAGACCCAGGGAAGGAATCAGCCTATGGTCACACATGTCATCAGGTCAGAACTGTTGTTTTACATTGAATTTTTTTGGTGGGTGGGTGGGTGGATGTACATGTATGTGGATATGTGTGGCTGCCACAGGACAGCCTCAGGTGACACTCAGGAGCCACCCACCTTGTTTTCTGAGACAAGGTCTCTCACTGGCTAGAAACTCAGGGAGTAGGGACGCTCGGCTGGCTGGTCAGTGAGCCTCAGGGTCTCTGCCTCCCCACCAAGCCTGGCTTGGCTTTTTACATGGGTGCTGGGGATTGAACTCAGGTCCTCCAATAATCTGCCTAGTGAGTAATCTCTCTGGCCCTTTACTGGAACTTTATGCAAGCAGAAGGAAGGCCCTGCGATAGTTTTGATGAAGCCCAAAGATGTAAGCTTTTCTGGGTTTTATCAAGCTGGTACACTGCTCTGGATGAGGGGCTGTGGACACAGAACTTGACTAGAGCACTGGTTCTCAGCCTTGCTTTGTGGCTTTCCCTTGTGTGCATGCCAGGACACATTTACACAGAGCCCACAGGTGCAGGATGGAGGCCAGGTTAGGGGGGGTATGCTGGTGACTGAGTGGGCCCTGTGGGCCCTGTCCACAGGCAGTGCATGCAGACTTCAAAGAGCAGGCAAAGAGCACAAATGCTTGCCTTGGTTGCTTTCAAAACCCGGTTAACTGCTGCTGACCTGTGCATATGTGTGTCTGCTGCAACACAGGTCAACATTGTGAACAGGAGGAGGTCTTTCTGCTGTTTTCTGTATCTGTATGAAGTAACACACACACACTTGCAAGGCAGAAGTCCAACATGCTACCTTAGTTCTGCCTCTCTCTGGCTGGGGCCTGGGCTAGACCAGTTAGTCTTTTGGAGTTATAGTTTCCCCACTTGGGAACTGGGAATGGCGGGAGAGGATGGTGCAATACCCGCTGTGAGGTGCAGGAGGACAGAGGGGCAATGCCAAGTCTGGCATATAATGTGAGAGCTCATCCATATCAACCTATTGTGTGTGCGCCTGACTGCCGCCCTGTTTCCACGGAATTCCCCATGAGATGGCAAAGCAGAGAGATAACTATACAAACCATGTGGGACACTCAATAACAGTGACAAATGCAAACAAGAAAACGAGTAAGATAAGAGGTAGAGGCAGGCAGTAGGGCTGGAAGATTAAAGAAGGAACTCAAGTTCCTAGGAAAGGAGTGGAGCCAGGGGCTCCACCAGGAGTGCCGGAGAAGACAGGGAACCCGTGTGCTGGTTAGTGTCCTGTCAGCTTGACACAAGCTACAGTCATCTGGGATGAGGGACTTCAATTGAGGAACTGTCTCCCGTCAGGCGGGCCTGTAGACAAGTCTGTAGGACATTTTCTTCATTAGTGATTGATGGGCGAGGGCCTAGCATACCACAGTGGTGCCATCCCTGAGCAGGTGGTCCTGGGTTGTATAAGAAAGCAGGTTGAACACGCCACTGGGAGCAAGCCAGTAAGCAGCATTCTTCCATGGCCTCTGCATCAGCTTCGCCTCCAGGTTCCTGTTTTGAGGACCTGCCCAGTGACAGAGTGTGACCTGACTGTTGTAAGCTGAAATAAACCCTTTCCTCCCCAGGGTGCCTCTGGGTCACAGTGTTTTATCAAAGCCATAGAAAGCAAACCAGTAACCCTGGTGTGTCCTCAGCCAGCCACCAGCCTAGGGTGAGACCGCCCCACAGGCCACAACCAAACAGAACTTCACAAGCCACTTGAAGCAAAAATATACTGGTTTTGTTAAGACAGAGTCTCAGGTAGTCCTGGGTAGACTTGAACTCACTATGTAATCAAGGGAGACCTTGAACTTCTGATCCTCCTGCCTCTACCTCTGGAGTGTTGAGGTTACAGAGTTAAAGATTGGAAAGAGAAGACTTTGACCTCAGAGAGGCGCTTGCAACCCCCATGTCCACTCCAAAGTCTCTTAGGATTTTATCTCTATCAGAGGAAAACAGGGTTGAGAAAGGAGAGTCATCAGCGGAACGGTTTGTGGGCTTTTCCTGGCTAAAATGAAAAGAAACAGGGCTGAACATATGGCTCAATTTGTAGAGTGCTCAAGTAGTATGCACAGAGCCCTGGGTGCTCTCAAGAAGTGGAGGAGGCAAGACCGTCAGAAGTTCAAGGTCAGCCTAGGCTACATGAGATGCTGCCTACAAGAAACAAAAGCACGTGGGCATCTTCTGCCCTTAAAACTCAGCCCTGGGGGTTGTTAGCTGTCACAGCCTAGGAGTGCCACCAGTCCCTTCCTTCTCACGTCCCTGGGCCTCCCTCTGTCTGACCCTGGTGGCCTTCTGTCTCACAGGACCTTCGCTCTACAAAGCTGGGTTCTCCGGAAGCCGAGGCCAGCAGGGCAGACTCTTAGACAAATAAACTCTATGTTTCTCTATAGTTCTTGGCAAAGCCGAGCTGGACTTGGGAGTCCGTGTGTGTTTCATGCATGGGAAGTCCCTGGCGGGTCTTTCCTCGAGCTGCAGGATCCCAGCCAGGGCTTCCAGGATGGGTGACAATGGGTGCCGAGGGAACAGAGCCCATGTATACACTGTCAGGCGCTCCTGCGCAGACCCTGGGATCCTCTCCAAGGCTCAATGTGGGGCATGTAGACGCATGCTGGAGAATGTCGAGAGGCCAAGTGGGCAGGGGAAAAGTTCTCGAACGTGGGCCCACACGGCTCAGTTCTCCAGCACGCTCTGACAGCTGTTCCCAACTTCTGAGCTCTTTGAATCTTATTACTGATGAAATGGGGATAAGAACAGTGACCACACTCAAGGGGCCACTATGACCTAGAAGGCCCCATCGCACCTTGAAGGAAAAAGACTTGGAAGGTGGCAGCTCAGAAGACCCAGGGCCAGCCACTGAGCGGTCACGTGTGCACATGTGACCAAAACTCGTATTAGTCTCCTCGTCAGCTACCTCCATGCATTCCATCTGTAGAAACACGGCCTAGCACACTCATAATAGGCAGAGGACACACCGAAACTACTCAGTGGCTGAAAGGGCACAAGAAGAGACCAAGCATCATGCACAGCCTGTGCATGGCCCATGCATCAGTTCACATATTCAAAATTTTCATAAATAAAACCCTTCTGCCCAGTTCCAGGTGTCTGGGATCAAGACCAAGTAACTAGTATTATTCATTCTAATGGAAGACTTTGCAACCAGTCACACAGATACTATCTCGCATGACCTGCACTGAGTATTTTGCAAATGGTTAACAACTCACGGGTCCCAACAGATCAAAGGGAACATGGAGAATTCCAGGGTACCGGGGATTCTAATCCAGCCATCTCTCCCGTGTTTTCCATCTCTTAGCTTCCTGATCTGCTCTTAGGAAGGCGCATTCAGGAACAAGAACTTTGAAGATCACAGAAGACAACAGGTGTGAGGTCCAGACCCAGCAGGCCCCGCCCACAACTGTCAGAGCCTCTTGACTGACGGGAGAGAACCCAGGTCTCAAGATGTGTCTTCAAAGACCGCTTTCAGTGGGTCACTAAATGACGGGGGGCTCTAGGGGGAGTCTCCACAATGTGACACAGGAATTGATCTCAAAGACATGGGCTGTGGGAGGCCTGTGTCTTCAGGTGGAGCTGCCGCCAGCCCACACTGATTCTGTTCCCACCGCCACGGCCTCACGGCATTCACAGGGATCTGGTGGCTACTCTATCATGAAGCCAGCGTCCTCTCGATGATGCTCAAGGGCGGCTTTGCGAGTGCTGCCTCACTCTTGGCTTGACATCAGTCACCCACTTGCTGAGTCGAGAGTTTGCTTCCCTCGCTACAGGCGCAGTTAGCTAGAATGCCAAATATTTACTGAGTACTTCCTGTGGGGCACAGCTGGTGTGACCCCGGCCCTGGGGACACATCCACATCCGATACAGAGCTCTCGACCTCCAACACGTGAGCTGAACCCCAAATCTCTCCTGCTGGCTCCCTGCATTTTCCTAACCCATTCTACTGTCACAGCTATTGGCTGGCCACTCAGACTCAATGTCCCCCTTGAATTTGATGCCCCAGTGGCAGGGCCCCGCTGGTTCCTAGGATTGGGGCACTTTGGCTGGGGATTGGTGGGTCTTCACATTTGCACAGTGAACACTTTACCAATGAAGCCATCTTCACAGTCTGACCCTTACCCCATGACTTAGGTTTTAAAGGCAAAACTGGATGCTGATTGATGTAGCCCAGGACCGGTGCTCAGGGAGCCACAAGAATGGACTGCTGGCTAATCAATCCTAAGCTACGTTAGAGCAAAGAACAGAGCTTGCTTTGCTCCATAGGGTCCACAGCTGGAGGAAGGGCTCAAGGGCCGAAGTTGAGGGATTGGGGGGGGTGGGGACAATCCCTTACTCAGATGTAAGCCTGACATTTTCCCAGCACCACCACCACCAACATGAAGACAAAAGAACATGGTGACCCAATGCGGAGCCACAATTCCCACTTTCACTGCCTGGTCAGTTGGCCAAGGTCACAGGCTATGGCAGCCTGTGCTTACTTACCCTCTCGGGGGCAAGGCCCATTAGAAGACTTCACATCAGTTGCAGACCAAACGCCCTTGCTTTCTGGGCGCTATGCAGATGAGGGAAGAGCCTTGGCTCTTTTCTAGCTGTCGCCGGAGCAGCAGTTGCTGCACACTGCCACCATCAGGAGCTCCTGAGCAGTGGAGAGCTGCTGTCCCCGGCAACAGCTTCACCGGCAGCTCGGTCTGAGCTTTCATCCATCAGCTCCCAGCTGTCAAGCACTCTTGTCCTGAGGACATAACTAGAGTCACACCGGTCCTAACTCCACTGTCCCCAGATACTCAAACCATACAAGGTAGTGTTCAGCACGAGAGAAGAGGTTTCTAGGATGTGACTCCATGGGGCCACCCTGCATGGGGCAGATACCTCCGGGAGATACTTCCTCCTGCAGCTCTGGGCCATATTTAGGAATAGTATACTTGCTGGAGAGTAGCCTTTGAGCAAGCTGGTATTTCTGTTCATAAACAAGACCCCATGATGCCTCGAAGTCACAAAGTCTCCGCTGCTGTAACACAGGGAGCAGGACAGGCCTTGAATTAGGAGGAGACCCCTGGGTGCCCACCCCTCCGGCCTGACTGACTTAGAGGCCTTTGCAAGCATGGCCTTCGCCCCACTGGTCAGGTCTGGCCTTTGTTGGAAGGACCTGGTCAGCTGCAAGCTAGCATCCCAGGAGAACTCACAATGAGGACATGGAGTTAGGTCTGAGGCTGGGGCACTCACATGAAAGGTGCCTGAAGATGAAAGCAAAGAGCAAGACCAGATTTCCTGGGTTCCAGCCTCAACTCCGGGCAATTTGATGTGAGGTGGTTCCATCCATCAGTGCCTCAGTTTCCCCATCAGGGTCTACCATAGATGTCAAAGGGATAGATAAGATTCTGAATCCCAAACAGCCAATTATAGTGGGCAGACCCTGGAGGCCCAGCACGGACCCCTACCACCCTCATTAAAAACCTTCCACAGCTGCTGACAGGTGATACCCGCCTGTCACCCAGAGATCTTCCTGTGAGCCCAGCGATGCCACCCTCATTTCCTGCTGTAGAAACCTAGACTGTTTGTTTGCTTTTTGAAAACAAGGTCTGCTATAGTCAAGGATGGTCTCAGACTCACTCCATACCCGAGGGTAACTTTTAACTCCCAATTCTCCTGCCTCCACCTCCCGAGTGCTGGGATCACAGGCATGCTCCACCATGCCTCAGCTCTCCCCTGAACTCTTATTCCATGGATGGGGAAAGAAAGCAGTCTAAGGAGCAGGAAGGAGCCAGAACCATGGTGCTGAGCTCATGGGGAGCCACACCTCTAGACCCCCCCACCCCCACCAAATGCTGCCTACTCTCTATCACCTCAGGCAGAGAAAACAATGCAGATGAGGTCAGCTAGACCTCCAGAGGTCAGGCAGGAGCCTAGGGTTCCCGGGCAACAAGATGGCTCAGCGGGCAAATGGACCTGTCACGAAGTCTAATGACCTGAGTTCAATTCCTGGGATCCACACGGTGGGGAAGAAAAAAAACATGACTCCTCAAAAGTATGTGCTATGGCACGTACATACACACACGTGCACACTCACAAATAAACTAAATAAAACGCAAAAAAAAAAAAAAATTTTTTTAAAGATGCCAGGCTCTGACAATAGGGCGCACACGCTCACGTTCAAATCCTGGCTTAGCCTCTCGCCAGCTGTGCGCCCTTGAGCAACTCTCTGTCTTGAGCAATGTCCAGTACATAATGTATTTTATCAGTCTGAAGACGCAGCTGAACTTCCCTCGAGAACGGTGTCTTGCCAGCAAGCTCCACCTGATGGCAAACACCATCACATACGACATTGCTATAGGTTAGATGAGACGTTACACAATGGCACTCAGCACCGCACCAAGGAGAACCGGCTTGGCTAAGAACGCAACCTTTCTCAACTCAGTAGCTGACCAGCCTGTACAATCTCCCTGAGTGTGCGTGAAGGAACAGTTGTGGGTAGGAACCTCTCCACCTTACCTGAGAGACCAGTATCGTCCATTGCCATAGCCCCAACAGACCTGAAGCCCACAGTCTGGACAGGGCCAGTCATACAACTTGGCCCCGGACCCTTTCTCTGGTCTGGTTCAGCATGTCAGTCTGTAAGCCAGTGGTTCTTAGTCTTCCCAATGCTGTGACCCTTTAATACAGCTCCTCATGTTGTAGTGACCCCCAGCCACGACGTTATTTTTTTGCTACTTCGTAACTGTAATGTTGCTACTGTTATGAATCGTAATGTAAACTGTCTGATACGCAGACGGTCTTAAGTGACCCCTGTGAAAGGAGGTCGTGACACGCAGGTTGAGAAGCACTGCTCAGCACATCCATGGGGCAGTGTGCTTGTGTGCACGTGTGAATGGGGCAGGATGAGTAGCTGACCCTGGCTGCAGCCTCAAGGGCCTCACCTGTTTACTGTGGCTCTGATGAAGTCAGTCTTGGGGGACTATCCCTCAGGGTTGACATCACCGCCCTGGAGACCCATAGGCTCCTCTAGGGCCCGATGTCTCTCCCCTGAAAGTGTTACTCTATCCCCGGTGTGGGACCTGCACTTGCATACTGGTGGTCAGGAACGGCAACATGGGGTTTGAGGAAGTCAGCCCCACCCACTCTCAATGCTCTGGGCCTGGCAGAGCTCCCAGGGAAGCCCAGGCTTTGCAAGCTGCTGCTGTGAGATGCCAGCTTGATGGCTTGCCTCAGTTTCCCTCTTCTGAAGAACAGGGATGGTCACAGTTGGAAAGGCTCAATGAGGGGAAATGTGTCCAGCTCATAGCAAGTGCTTAGTTAATCTTAGCTATCAATTAGGTGGCAGCTTTGAGAACATTCCAGAAGCAGCAGGCATTCCTACTGTCTCAGGACATTCTATTTCCTCCATCAAAAGGGAACAACCAATGCCCCTCTCAAAAACCTAAGCCAGCAGTCCTCGATCTGTGGGTAGAGCCCATCAGAAAACACGTATTTCCAACGGATTTAGGAACTGAGACACCACTTAGTAGCAAAATTACAGTTATGAGGTGCCAACGAAAATAATTTTATGGTTGGGGGTCATCCCGACATGAGGAACTATATTAAAGGGTCACAGCATTAAGAAGGCTGTGAAGCAAAACAGAAATGAGTAGGGCCCCATTATACGATGATGTCCTGCAGATGTACCCAGTAACCACTTCACAGGTACTAGTGTGTGGGTCCCAAGGGGATGACATGTCCCACCGTGCGGGTCCGTGTGGCTGGTCCTAGCACTCAGCGTCACTAGCTAGACCATGGCCTCTTTGCACATCTGCCTGTTCTGCTGCTCTGTGAGCCTTGAAGAGCGGGGACAGGACCTGACTTAGAGCCACTGTGCCCCTATAGCAATGTCAGGCACATTGTGTGTGTGTGTGGGGGGGGGGTGATTAACAAGCAGCAAACACTCGGAGAGAGGCCTCAGCCAACAATGTCATGCTCTTAGAGACTCTCCATCATCTCCCCTCTTTCTCCTGATGAATTTTCCAGCTAGAATTTTCCAGTTGTCCTTTAGCAAAGCCTCTGCCAGCTTGCTACTTCCCGCTAAGCCACTGCCTTTCTCTGATGTACTAGCTGACATCCTGAGTTGTCAGGGTGGGGCCCAGAACAATCTCAGGCTTTGCCGGTCCTGCTTAGTGACACGCCAGGTGCCAGGCCTGGAATCCCTGCCATACCCTCCTGCCAGCTAGCGGGACTCCTGGGGCTCTGAAGGCTTTTGGTGCCAGGCGAGAGCAGTCCCAGGACAGGCTGGCAGCCTAGACAAGGGGGTCATGCAGTCACCAGCAGACCTGACGACAAAGGGGAATACACAGCCACCGTGAGATAGTAAGGGTCAGTGTTGGCTCTGGCTGGTGCACCAGCAGTGTGGATCCTACAGATCATCACTGCCCGAGAACTTTCTAGAAGAGTGGGAAAGTCCTGTGTGTGTTACCCACAGTAACTCACTGTGAGTTGAGAATGACCTCGAGTCCTCATGCCTGATTCTCCTGCCTCAAGTGCTGGGCTTTAAAGGCATGCGCCACCATGCTCAGTTTATGCAGTGCTGAGGAAGGAAGTCAGGGATCCATGCATGCCAGGTGAGTAGTACCCCACCAACCTAGCCACATTCCCAGTCCAGTTCTGAGCACACAGAATGTGGCCACTGTGGCTGGGGAACTGAATTCCTCAGAGTAGCTGATTTTACCTTAAAGGCCAATCAACCTCTGCAGCTTGGACCACTGTCTCAGGTCATGCCCAAGGCTTGGGGTTAGTACACGAAACTCTAGGATGCTGGCAGAGAACGGAGAGGGCCCACTATTCCCTCCCACCCAAAGCCATCTCTGGGGGAATGTATCCATCCTGCTCCCAGCAGAGGTGTTAGGTTACCCACTTAGTAGAGAGCAGAGACCAGTTTGCCAAAACAGTACTGGAATTCACCTTTCAATCAGTCTGGTTCTGCCGATTAAGCGAATTTCCAAGTCACCCCTCTAGCTCCTCTGTCCTGATCTTCCCCCCAAACGAAACATGACCTTCCATGGGTGCAGGCTGTGGATTTGCTTTTCTCTACCTTCACCTATTCCATGGTGGGTGGGCCCTGCCACGCCTGCCTGTCATCCGCCCCACCTTACCCCCAACCAACCCACAAAGCTACTTTCAGTATAACTAGCAGGTAGCTGTGCGCTGGCTTTCAAAACTCCAAGCCACACCCCCTTTCCAACTATGAAATCTGGAGATTTCTGGACTCAATCTGACCCCAAAAGTAAAGGTGGCGTTCCTCTCCACCTCTGGAGGATTGGAGCATGCCTGCAATCCCAGCACTCAAGAGGTGGAGGCAGGAAGATCAGGATTCAAGGGCAGTCCTGGCTACAGAGGAAGTTGAAGGCCAGCCTGGGCTACAGGAAATCCCGACTATCTCAAAGAAGACCCTGCTGACCCCGTGGCTTCATTAAAAAAAAAAAAAAAAATCAAGCCGTTCCGATTTAATTACTTTTTAAATGTGTTTTTTACCTCACCGTTACAGCTTTGGTAACAAGGGCCAGAGGCCATTTGATTGTATGTTTTATGTCTGCATTTCTCTTCCATCTGGTACTCAGAGAAATTTAGGCACGAGGGGAGGGGGGAAGGGCGACATGTCAACATGTGACTGAGGGGCTTCCCAAAGCGGGACTCTCCACGTTAACACAGGGAAGTCGCAGACAAGCTGGGATGGGCTGGCTGCTTCCTTTATACGAGAGCTGTTGCCTTCTATGAGAGGCACTGCTCATTTCACAACCACGGTCAGGGACCTTGGCCTCTACTGATTCTGGAATCCTCGGCCACAAGGCAAACAGTCATCGGGAAAGGAGTATGGGTTGGGAATAAGACTAATGAGGAGCAAATTCCACTTGGCCTGGGCGGATGGGGCACCCTGAGCCAGGAGGTACCCAGTCTCAACTCCTTGTATGTAAGAGAAGGCCCACTGCCCTGGAATGTTGGAGACAGAGAAGAAAGAGAGCTGCTATGCGGTGTGCTCGAGGACCACTGGCTCCCGTGTGCTTTGTGTGTGGCGGTCAGAGCCCAGAAGTCAGTGAGTAAGGTTTTTGAGACCCTGAGCACCGCATCTGATCAGCCCAGGAGACTCACTGGGAAGGGGAGCTTTTTCCAAGGCAGATTTCATTCCTACACAACATGGAGATCTTGTTACTCCAGGCAAGACCTGGGGACAGAGATGGGAACCCGAGACCAAGGTGATAGCTGCCAGCAACTCCAGCTCTGGAGATCCAGGGAGACAGCCTGTGGAATGCATGCTCTTAGGTCCCTGGAGCCATGGAAATGTGTCAGAGAATCCAGGAAGAAAAGGGGAACCTGCCCAAGGCTGGGTAGGATGAATCTCAAGCCAAGGATGCTATGTGACTGCTCAGGGACCCAGAGGAGAGACTCCTCCCAGAAGAAGACTGAAAGCCAAGGTGGGGTGGGTTGGAGCTAGACCAGGGCCCAGCAACCCTAAAGGGTTGGTTACACAAGGGTCCGTCCGTACCTTACTAGACTAAGAGGCTCGAGTTTCCACAGCATGTATGCAGAGGCTCCTGGCTTGACAGTTCAGGATGCCAAGACATAGTCAGCCCGGACTCTGAACGGGACACATGCACAACCCACTGGGTGGGCTAAGCTAGGCATGGGGCAAATGGAATATGGCGCAGCTGTGTCGCTATTTACCGGGACTGGAAGCCTCCCTCCTAGAGGGAAGAGAGCAGTTAGTTTGTAAGTCTAGAAAGTAATCTAAACTTACAAGGCTCAGGAAGTCCCTGAAAACTATGAAGTTTGCAAGATGCCTCCCAAACCAGCCCAATTGCCTCCAAGTTCTGTAGGGAGCTCCCGAGGATACAGCTACCATGAGTAGCCACGCATGCTGGGCTGTCTCTGAGTCACTCGTGCTTCCACAAGTAACTCCAATAAACTCACTACGAGTTCACTAAGCAGCACCTGCGGAGAAGTTTTTCCTTTGGTCTGTAGCCAGTGCCCAAACTGGGATGAACTGGGAACCCTAACTGGGATGTTCACACCTCCCCGGGAAGTTACACAACTGGTCTTTGCACATTTGCAGTGAATGCAAAGCAAGACTCTAGCCACTGTCTTTTATTCTTCAAGACCAGTTTAAGATGGACACCAGCATGGCAGGCTTAACACGGTTCCCACCTCCACCCTCACCCCCACCCCCACCCCCAGGTTCCTCTGTTTCATGAATACCAACAGAATAACTTAGACTTCGACACTTGGTTCTAATGCCCTGCTTTTCTCTAACATGGTTTTCCTGCTCCAGGAATCAGGTTTCCCCTACAGGCTCCCTGGAGCCATGGCTGTTTTTCTCAGACTTCCCTTGTTTGGGGATGACCCTGTGCTGGTCACATCCGCTCTAGACTGACCCCCACTGGGCTCTGACTGGGGTTAGGGTCACTGGGTGGGAGATCCCAGATGGCAAGTGTAATTTCACCACATCCTTTTCAAGGGCACAAGCTCCTGGCCTGGCCAAGGTCATGCCCAGCAGAAATTTTGACTGTAAAGTTCCTCCTCCCTTCCCTCTTCCTCATATATTCTTGGAAAGCAAGTCTCACGGAAGAGCCTGGAGTTAGGGGTGCCTGATACTATTCCTGCTTACTAAACTGTTCCAAGGCTGGGTGGACAGGCTCCCTAGGAGGGTCCAGGTGACACAGATTGCTCTGCTCTTTTGCTTGGGGACATCAGCACCTACAGATAGATCTCCAGTGCTGCACTGGAGAAGGAACACAGGTCACCCTGAAGGGCTCCTGGCACATGGCGGGCAGCGTGTTCGGAAGCAGCTTCCTGCTTGCTGGTAGCCCTGGCAGGACAGATAACTTAGAGGTCTGATGGTGGGACGGGGCCTGGAGGTAAGAAGGGGGGAGCTCTACCCATGCTTCCCAGAAGGCCACTGGACAGGACACTGTTTGCACAAAGCACCCCTCCCTGCCTCCTTTCTCTTTCCAGGGCCCTGTGCAGACTGAAGGACTGGGTCAACATGGAAACGACGTGTCCCGGTTGTGGGGTGGCCACTAGCCCATTTAGGGGAATATGGCTGAATCACAGAAAACCCCACGAGCCAATGCAGCCTTGGTCTCTTCAAAGCCAACTGTCCTGTCTTTAAAGGAGGTCATGGCCAGCGCAGGGCACAGAAGAGGACACGGATCATGGGGACCACGCTGGGCTCACAGTGGCCCACCAAGAGGTAGCCTAGTCAAGTTCACCCCAGAGCTCTGTCACTGTCACAACAGGGAACCCATCTACGGTCCACTTTAAGGGCCAGGCCATTTCCTCCAAGCTGACAGTGTGGGGCCCTAGACACGGCCCACCAGTAACACACACAACTTGTCACACCTCATGTGTCAAATATGGGCCTTTTCCATCCTCCGGGCCTCACAGAGTGAGGCAGTCACACAAGTGAAAATTCCTAATGGGATGAACCCTAACCCTAACCAACCCTTGGTGCAGAACGCAGTAAATAATTGAGGGTCCAGCGGAAACCCCTGCAGGAGGGTGCGACAGGCAGGACATGGAAGAAGACACTGGTGACAACGCGGTGTCCAGCAAACCCTGGATGAAAGGGTGCCGAGGCCCTGGATGAGTAAGCAGGGCAGGAAGGGACTCAACACACACTTACCAGCACCCACCGGGAGCAGGTACTCAACTCGCTCATGTTCAATCTTCATGCTCCCACCTTGCAGGTAATGAGACACTCTCAAAAGATTAAGTTTGTTGACGTCAGCGATGCCTGGAAAAGGGGGCAGGGCTACAGTGTGCAGGAAGCTCTCAGGGACCATCTGACCCCTCTCAGCCAGCCTAGCATTCAGAAACTTACCACAGCCCTGGGGCTGCCCACACCTGGGTACTGGTTACAGCTCTCCCTCCCACAGCACACCCCACCCAAGTCAGTCAACCTCTCTGAGCCACGGTTTCCTCCTCTACAAAAAACTGGAGCCACAGGGCACCGTGGAGGAGACATTATAGAACCCCATACAGAGCCGGTGCTCGTGAGCAGCAATGCTACATTCTTAGGGGCCTGGGTTCACGGAAGAGCGATGACAGGAGAGCGGGCTGACTAGTTTTAAATATCAACTTGCTACAACTTAAAACCACCTGAGATGACAGCCTCAACTGAGGATTGCCTAGACAAGGTTGGCCTAGGGTCATGTCTCAGGAGGTTTACCTTAATTATTAATTGATGTAGAAAGACTCAGTTCACTGTAGGTGGGACCATCCCCTAGGCAGGGGATCCGGGGCTATATGAGACACGAGACAGGCAGAGTGGGTTTCTCTCTGTTCTCAACTATGGATGTGACCTGTCTAGCTGCTTCAATTCCTGCCTTAATATTCTCTCAGTAACTGGAATTGTAAGCCCCCAACCCCAAAGCATTGTGGGAGCTCCTTCCTGGCAAAGCTCACTGTCACCCTGAGTCTGTGCTGGTTTCCCAGGGGAGCTATGCCTCTTGTTTGTTTCACCTGTGTGTCTGCTGTTGGATAGTAGAATGGTCTTTCACACTGCCGAGGCCTGTAGATCCTTCTCTTCCGGCTTTGTGTGTTTCCCCCTGAGGTGGCCTCATTTTCTTGATTCCCCTTTGCTCTTTCTGTATGAAGGCCACTTAACCCTTCCCTTGCCAGTCACGCCGCCTCTCATTTAGGTATCATCATGTCCCTTCCAGTGTGGCTGATGGAGAGCCAGTTTGTTTGTCGGTTTTCCTGTGCTCAAAGGTCGCTTTGTTAATGTAGCCAAATCCCAGCCCTGCCTTACTTGGCAGCTTCTGTCTCCTCACATAGAGAGGGCCACGGTTTGGGCTGTTGTTGATCTGGGAGGCTGATCACCACTAACTGGCTGGAAAGCCGGGAACGAATGTAAAAGTTTCCGCTCTCCTCCCTCTTCCCTGGCCGTGCTTCCCTCCAGGCCTTCACTCTGTGGGATCCCTCCCTCCCCTGGAGCTCCTGCCTGGCACACACAGAGAGTGACTCACTGCTGAGGCACGGTGCCCTTGCCACAGGATGATAGGACACGGGCCCCGCGAGTGGACATCGGGGCCCCTACTGAAGTGCCCCTTGCGTGGGTTGGGGAATCACTAGCTCCCAGCACCCCTGCAGAGGGCAGTCATGCAGCCAGAGGCAGCTGAGGAGAAGGAGCCAGGAGTGCGAGAAGAGACAAACTCCACTAACCACAGCAGGGGCCCATGGTTAGAGTCAGGATGAGGTAGGACCCACACACACCCACCCACAACCACTACTCTCTCTGCAGTCGCAAGGCAGGACAACCCTAACAACTTTCCAGACTCCGCGGTAACTCTGCCATAGGGAGCAAGGCCTTGGCCTCTCTGGACTTCAGTCTTCGTGTCTGTGAAACGGGCCTGTTAGTTCCAGCTTTAAAAGCCATCTAGCACTGAATAAATCCATAGTCGCACAGAGACCAGCTCCCAGCATCCCCGGATTGAGTACAGAAACATATTCTGGTCTTTGTCTTGCCTAAGAGAGTATTCAGAAGCTTTCATGGACACAGGAAAGAGAGGTCACACAAGATGGAGAAGCTTGTGGCAGCACAGGCCGGGAGCGAGAGGCTATACAGGGAGGGTCACAGCTTTGCTCTGGGCTGCGCAAGGAGCCTCTGGCGGTCTGTGCGCACCCCTCCCAGGAGTGGAAACTGAGGCCCACACGGTAGGTACCCTGACCAACATTGTGCAGTGATGGAGGCACTGTGGGAATGCTCTTTCCACTCCCTGACACACAACCTTGCCTGACCCCCATGTCCAGGGCCAGGCTTCACCGTCCACACACACTGCATCCTACCTACCCATCGAGAGACAGGCCGGGTCCACGGGAAGGGTACTCCTTGGACAGGCATACCCCTCCACGGGTCCTTCAGCTATGTAGCAACAGAGCAGCATCTGTGATGCCCCCGTGTGTGCATGTGTGTGACACCAGCCAGCACTTCAGGCTCCCAGGCCGATAGCTTCCTCGAAGAGTAACCATTATTCCGTCCTCTGTCACCGCAAGTAGGTCTGCCTGACCTTGAACTTCACACGGTGGACTCATGGTCTAGCATCACTCAACAGGGTTGTCTGTGAGAGGTAGTCAGGCTGTGCTGCCTGACGGCCCTATAATATTCCACTACGTGATTCTAATATAATTTGCTCCTGGGTTCTTCCGAGGATGGGCCCCTAGTCTCTTTCTAGTTTGGGGCTTCTCTGAACGTGCCTATTTATGTCTTGTGGTGGATCGAAACACTCCATCCCCTAGGAAATATAACTGGGAACAGGCTCGTGGGTCCTGATTGCTTGAGGGAACGTAGTCGACCCTTGCTTTGACCTGAGAGGCAGACAACGGAAGACTCATGGGATCTGCAGAAACAGAGAGGTCCAGTGGCAAACGCACAGCAAGGCCAAGGTACTGAGTGAGTATATGCACAGCTCCAGCCTTGTGTGGAGGGACACTGTGAGCAGGAAGAGACAGCAAAGCCACGTGGGGGAAGACAGTACGCCATCGCCCCTCGGAAGAACAGCAAGGCCCCAACCTGTCCCAGGAGGCTGGAGACCAGGTACAGGGCCGGCTGGCTGAGCAAACAGACGTGCATGAATGAGGCCTAAGTCCACCGAACCCCAAGCACATAATTTTATCTGGAAGACAGAGCGTCCCAGCCACCCTGGCACACCCTCCTCCTCAAGGTGAGACGGCCTCTGCTCTGAAGCGCCTTTGTCTGTCCCCGGATGGTCCCAGACAGGGTGGCAGAGGACTGGCTTGTGCAAACAAATGACAGCCCACGGTCTCCCTGGTCCCCTGCTGATCACTTCAGCTCAAAAAACCAACTATGTGCCTCGGTCTCCTGAGTTTCTCATTGACTTTTCCCAGCTGGTTGTGCGAGGCCAGCAACGGCTCTCTGGCCGTGGTCCTAAAACCAGTGGGGTAAGTGACATGTCCACTTTTGTGACCTGAGCGCCCACTCCCTGACAGGGCTGGAAGAAGATGGGTGAGGGCCAGTGTGTCCTAACGGAGGTCACTCTGAGCTCCAGGCGGGACCTAGACGGGAAGAGATGAATGAGAGGGGAAGGGGGCCTGGAGTGGATCGAGAAGGGGATCTTGCTCTTTCTGGGTGGGGCAGATGAACAGCCATTGTCTCGGTGGGTCACCCACCACCACCACCACCACTGGCTGAAGGCTGCCTGTCATGGTAGACTACAAGAGTCTGCCTTGGCCCTCATGGTGGCTGGTTCCAGAGGTCAGTCTCATTCCCAACATCCCCTTCTCGACTGCGGGGTCGCCACTGAGGTTGCTAAAGCCAGAGTTCTATAGGAGCAGACAGAGCAGAAGAAGATACAGATGCGAAGATGGGGTGGGCTGTCAGTCCCTGCCTGCAGGCACTCCTGTGGACCTCCTGTGAGCTTCCAGAAACAGTATGGGACTTGGAGTTCCATCTGTAGGCAGTACATTAAGGGTTCTGCAGTCTGAGCAGAAGTTCAGCCACGTTCAAACCCTGCCAGAACCCCTGGAAGGTGTCTGTTTCTACGTTTCTTCTCTGCCGTTTCCAAAAGGTCATGGAAACAATGTGCCTTGCTGCTGAAGTGTGTTCCTATTTAGGGTCAGAGGAACTAAAAACCAGAGTAAGATTACCCAGTATATATGGGAGTAAGCCCTTAAAAAGCCCAAGCTGCTGCTGCTGACCACAACAGTGAGGACGGCGACAATCCACTGTCCTTCTCTCTGGAGCTGCCCACCTGGCCAGGGAGAGTCTAGAGCTGGGTATCCCAACCAGGCCTCCTTCAAGTTAAAGGAAGGCAAATCCTCTCTGTTGGCTCAGCAGCCTTTATCCAGGCATGCCAGAAAGCCAGAAGCCCAGCACACAAGAAGGAAGTCCTGGTGCCCTTGGGCAGCAGGAAGGGCTCTGGAGTCAGAGCCTGGGTGACTCCTTCACTATTATTTACCAACACAGGGAGAGTCCCTCTGTTTACTGGGCCTCCTTATCTGCTGGGTTCAGAGGCCTGTGGTTTGGAAGGCCATACTTTTGAAAGGTCAAAGGACCTCAGGGAACAAACACTAGAGGGCATCGGAGTCGGGAACTGACAGGCCTACTGTGTGCTGCCCGCCATTAGCACCTTCTGCCAGCTTTGAGGCATGGTGGGTTTCAAAGATGTAACAAGAAAGGCACTTTGGAGGTGTTCATGCCCCAAGATACGGTCAAGCATGACACGCTGCAGGTTACAGGCAATTCTACCCATCCTGTGACATCAGCCCATGTCCTTCCCTCTGTGATTCACACACTCCAATCCAGGGAACTACCACGTGCGCAGGTACTGTGGACATGGGGGCTTCATGGCAGCAGAAGCTGGCCTGGCCTTGCAGGCATCAGCTGGCTGGAGATTCCAGGTCTCATATGCAGTCAGAGGGAATGTAAGATGGCTAAAGTGGCTACCTACTAGACCAGGGCAGGGGCGTCTCAAGAGGAGAGCGAAAGAACTACCATGTGATCCAGCAACCCCACTTCCAAGTGCACAGGGCAAGAGCGGAGCATAGACCTCGAAGTGACATCCGTGTTCACCGCAGCACTCCACATTAAGAGCCAACACACGGAAGCAACTTAAAAGTCCATTACAATGAAATGGACACTGCCACGTGGCACAAGCAGGCAACGGAATAGTGCTGAGCCCTGAGAGTGTGACACGTGCTCTAAAATGGTTGGACACCGAGGATATCGTACTTAGTGAGACCAACCAGCCACAAAGGACAGACAGCCTTTCATTCTCTGGAGGATTTGGAGAGGGTCAAGTTCACAGAGACGGAAAGTAAAAGCGAACTTACCAAGGCTGGGAACAGGGAACAGGGCATCCGTGTCTAGTGACGGGGGCTCTTGGCCGGGCTTCAGTGCTCGAACAAACTGAATGCCACAGAGCCACGCACCCGTAGAAATGGTTAGGACTCAGTAACTTGGATGCCGTGTGTCTTTTACAACAGCCTTTTAAATGTCTCTGATCCTTACAAAATGTCTCCTGGAGTTTTAGTCAGGCCTGGTGGAGGCCCAAGGCTCTCCTGTCATGCACGGAGCCTTTTTAGGTTAGATGCCTCTCTCCCGTGTCAACTTGGCCTCTTGTAGCCACTTCTTAAGAAGGCTTGCCTCTACACCCACCTCCACGAAAAGCTCTCTGAATTGTGGTACAGGGAAACCCTTCAAGAAAAAGAACAGAACCTTACCATGGCTGTTGGAAGTGGGAAGTTCTAGAACAACAGTCTCAAGTATTCGCCATCCCCTCTCTGAGCTTTGACCCCAGGACACTGCCTCTAGGCTGGAACATCTGCTCACCCTGTCCTTGCCTTCCAGGAGCCTACTGGTCTGGGGGCGCTCTGGCCAGCATTTTGAAGAACACCCCTCTATTTAGGATTTTCCTACATGAAGCTTCCTTCTACAGTGTGATAAAACACACACAATAAGCCAGCTGTTTATTTTAACTCAGGCACTCCTTGAACTCACTGTACAGCTACGGATGACCTTGAACTCCCAATTCTGCTGCCTCTACCCCCAAATGCTGGACATACGGGCATGTGACACCATGCACGCTTTATGCAGTGCTGGAGATGGAACCCGCTGCCTTGTGCATGCTAGGCGTTCTCTCTATCAACTGATCCACATCCCCAGACCTTCATGAAAAGTTTTCAATGTCAAGTTCAGTAGTATTAAGCACAGTCACCCCATTGTGCAACTACCACTGTCCATTTAGAGAATGATTTCACCTTCTGAAACCAGCATTCTGTTGCCATGGAGTGCTGACTCCTTGTTCTCCCACCCCATCCTTGCCCATGTAAAAGCCAGTGAAGTACCACCTCGCACCATTACAGAGGGCACCATCTATAAAATCCAGACAGTAGTAAGTGTTGACAAAGCTATGGACAAGCTAGGAACTGCTAGTAAAGATAGAAGACAGTGGTGGTCTTCCCAAGTCAGTCAACGGGGATACCAAGTAACCCCACAATTCCCCTAGTTATACACACGAAAACAGGGCCTTAAACGGATTTGAACACACATGTCCAAAAAAAAAGAGGGCGTTATTCACAACCTCCAAAAGACCAAAGCACTTGAGCGTCTACCAGCTACCATTACAGCAGGCATCAGACTTATAAGCATCGCCATACTGATGCTCCATGACACGGGAGACAGGACCTTTAACATCCATGAGGGGATGGAAGCCTCAGGAGGGGACACCTTGCTTTCTGGAGTCCTCTGGAGTAGTCCTCTTGGTGTTCTTCAGGAACAAGATGGCTGCACATAGGGGAGAAGGTTCGGTAGCAGCCACGAAGGTCCCTATTCATCAGGCGCTCACTGGATACCGTATTTACCTCTTGGCTGTCGCTGTCACACCTGTCCCACAGGGAGGTGTCATTACTGACTTGTGGAATTGAGGAGGCTGCGGTGCAGGGAGAGCTCAGCGGGACAAGATGTGAACCTTCCGGCATGGGACAGGCAGGCCAGAGGGACTCCACGGACAATGAGGGCTCTGCTGGAAATATCTGGCAGGAAGACCGTCGCGGCAGGAAAGACATGGCAGAGGTCATGGTGACTGGGGGAGTGGAAGATTCTCACATCAAGGTAGACCAGGGAGTAGAGGGGGAGAGGGGCCAGAACGAGCGGTGAGCGGTCCATTTCAAAGGCCTGCCCCTGTGACCTACTTCAGTTGGGAAGGCCCCGTACCCTAAGGGTCCCACAGCCTCCCAAAGTAGTGCCACCAGCTAGGGAATGAGTATTCAAACCATGTGCCTGTAGGGACATTTCACCTCCAAACCACAGCCCTACCATAGAACCACAAGGCTGGAAGGGCCTCTCCCATGGAGCCCACAGCCAAACCGCCTCCTAGATTTTACATTTCTAGTCTTAAGTTTACAGTTTCTCCCCTTCCACTAGTTGCATTTACTCATCCTGGAAGGTTCTAGCAAATATTCAACGAGTGTCCAAAAGGGACCTGGCACAGTCCCCTAGTTGGAACGGGAGTGGCTGGCTTCGAGTTCTGACTATGTCACTGGGAAGCTGTGTGATCCTGGGCAGACAGCGATACAGCAAGCGCATCAATTCTCCACGTGAGACGGAGTCACTGGCACCGCTGGTTGCCTTTAAAATCATGATCATGAGCACGCTCAACTCAGCATCAGTCATGTGCAGAACCCACGGACAGAGCACAGGGGACATATAAACCCACCTACCCAGAGGCAGCCTAGCCTTTCAGAGCCAAGGGAGACTGCACAATTTTGGTCCCAGCTACCCCCCCATTCCATCTACCACCTACAAAGCAGGCCCTTACCATTCTGGCAACCTGGGTCTGTGGGGTGTCTCTTGGGATTGGCTGTGTGTGACTCTTCTGCCAGAGTCTGTGGAGTCATGTTCCAGGTAGCAGAGCAGCATCTCTGTCCCCCTCAAAAACAAAACAAACCAACAGAAAAGAAGGAAGGAAATCTCCTTTGCCGGGTTGGGAGGAGCCTTCATTCCCAGAGCCTCAGTGACCCCATGGGGAAAAGGACCAGAGCATCAGCTCCCCAAGGCACCTTAGTCCTGATTCTGCTCCCTGCCCCTCATCACGACAGTGACACCATTGGAAATACTTCTTGTGGCTTTGCACAGAGGAAAATGACAGGACTGCTTCCTTCTCCCTCTGGCTTTTCATCAGATGCTGTGGACCTGAGGAGAGGTCTTACGGGATCACTTCCACGGCTGGGAACACTGACTGCAGAGGTAAGGAGCCAGGACCGGAAAGGGTATCCATCCCATGTACACATATGCAGAGGCTGCCAGTATGATGGTTTATCTTGATTGTCAACTTGACAGGATTTAGAATCACTATGGAAACAAATCTCTGGGCATGTCTGTGAGGGAATTTCAAGATTAAGTTCATTGAGGTGGGAAGATCCAACCTAAATGTGGATGTATTCCGTGAATTGGGGTCTTGGGCTAAGTAAAAAAGGAGAAAGTCAGCTTAGGACAAACATCCATCACTCACTGCTTCCGTGACTCCATCACCATGGTGGTGGTCATGGCGGGTACCAGACCTGATACTCAGGGCTTCGGCTGGGTTAGCGACACCATTATCAGCTTTGCCCAAACAGCTGTGTTATCGCCACCCTAAAGATAAGATCTAGAGGTCTAGAGGAAAGCGAAGCAGCCTGCCCAGGCTCACATGGTCAGAAAAGCAACCACAGAAAGAAAACAGCAACTGAAGTGGGTGGCTAAGGAAAATCAATCAGACAGAGTCATCCCTTCAAACTTCTCGCATGCCTGAAGTGGTGGCTTCCTGGAGGTGAGTGATGAAGGGCTCTGCAGTTGCATCTGGGTTCAGTGGGAAAGAGGGTGAAGTGATTATTGATGTCTGCCCTGGGCACAACAATGGAGAACGGGGTGGTAGGCCATTGTATGCACTTAACATTTTTTGTCATGCATCTGTTGCGCGCCATTGTGACATGGAGCACCTCTCCGAATATTTGTTAGCTTCCCCTTGCATTCAATATGCTCGGACTTATTGAAGGCAATATAACTAACAGGAATGCCTTTTGGAGGGAGTACTTTTCCTGATGCTAAATTACACAACTGGAACCTGTTATTCAAAGACAAAACTCAATCCTCCCCAAGGAGACCCCACTTGATATATACTTACTGTGTGTGTGTTGGGGGGGCAGGGGAGAATAAGAATGTCTACTACATGTTCATGTGTGTGTGCAAGCTTGTAGTTGTCTTTCCTCAGAAGCCGTGTCCATTGGCCTGGATCTTGCCAATGAGGCTAGGCTGCCTGGCCAACACACACCCTCAGGGATCCTTCCAGCTCTGCCTCACCATTGAGATGACAAGCACGTGCCACCATGTCTAGCTTTTTTTGTTTGTTTGTTTGTTTTCTCAAGACAGGGTTCCTCGGTTGTAACTCTGGCTGTTCTGGGACTCTATGTAGACCAGGCTGGCCTCGAACTCAGAGATCCGCCTGCCTCTGCCTCCCGAGAGCTGGGATTAAAGGCGTGCGCCGCCACTGCCAGGGCAATGTCCAGCTTTTTTGGGTGGATTCTGGGATCAAGCTCAGATCCTGATGCTTGCATGCCAAACACTTTGTCAACCCAGCCACCTCTCCAACCCTGGTGTACATTTTTTAAGCACTGATTCTGTGCAAGGGTCACTGTTCTCATTTACCTTTGCAAAGAGGATAATTAAGATAATCTAGCCACTAGGTGTTACTGTAACTGCCTTAAGCTGAGAACACAGGGGCTGTGACGTGGCCGGTGGTTGGCGGCCTGGCCTCCCAATTGGAGACTGGACTCTGGAGTGAAAAGTTACTTTTCTGATCACAGCCCACTGGAGATACTTGCACACTGGCCCTGATGCCTAGAAGGGTGTTGGACAGCTAAGAAATGCGGGCACACGATACAAACAGGCCCTAGGAAGCTCCATTGCTCCAGCACACAGGCAGAGGGTGGTCTTCCCTCCAGTGATCTGTTTGCTAATTAGAAGCTCATGCCTCTTTCTTTAATTTTTCCCTCCCCACTCCAATGGCTGTGTATATAGCTCTTGGCCAGGGGTGAGAGCATGAGGGGGACCAGTGGTGAGTGAATGAGGGGAGAGCAAACTAAATAGGCCTGCACAGGACTAGGAAAGATGCGCTTCTATCTGAGGCTGCAGCGCACTCCCAGTTCTGCTCTCTAGGCCGTAGTTACAAGTCTCCCTGCTGGCCCAAGCAACCTCACCCACCCCTGGGCCAGAGGGAGCCACGGTGCGTCACAGGCTGGCACCGGCCTCGGTCCTAGGGTCTGCTTGGAATGGAGAGTGTTCATCAGAAAAGTCTAAAACAATCGTCTTTTCTGGCTGGGCGGGAGGAAGGCATCGTGAGCCAGCGCTTCCTCAGTGTAAACCGGCTGCTCGGTGGCCAAAGGCCTGTTTCCCATATCACTGTGGCCGAGGTCAGTGAGTCTCCCGGAGTCCTACCCTGCTCCGGTGCCTGGATCAAACTGGACACCAAACTCCCACCTTCCAAAACTACAGTGGGGTGGGGCAGGCTACAGTCAGGAAAGACACACAGACCAGCTTCCATCAAGAGAGTGAGGGATCCTGGGATTCAGAGCCCCGGGACCCCAGAAGCCAAGCAAGTGACCTTGGCGATTTCTACTCCCCAGCCCACCTTGCAACGCCAACACCTCCTCATCCTCATCCAGCAGCAGGTGGGTCGCTGTCCAAAGAGGATCCTTCCTGTCCCTCCTGGTGACTGGGCCGCCCAAAGAAACACACAAAACACCCTGCCCTCCACACCTCTGTGCAGTCCCAGCTCCTGCTCCAAGCTGGAGGAAACGTAACAAGGAATGAAGCCTGCCTCTGTTGGTCTCCAGCAGGCCACAGCACGAAGCCGAACCTGCCACGGACTGGTGTACGCGGTGCAGAGTGCTTGAATGAGGTGGGAGAAAGGCTTGCTTGGCTCCTCTTCCTGAGGACGGATGGCCTACAGGAATGGGCAGAACACCTGTCCTCCAATGGCATCCTTCCACTGATCCCAAGATCGGTAAAACGACGTCTGATGTGGGAAAAGGGGCCCCTGCGGGCGTGCAACAAGGAAGGGGGAGGCCTGGGTTATCAGGGTGATCTCAGGACCCCTGAAAGAGGAGGAGCGTAAGAGTCAGGAGTAAGGGGAAGACACAGACACAAGTTAAAGAGACAGAGACCACTCTGTGATAGAGAAGGGGCCACGCTCTCACCTCCCCGCCCCCCACCACACAGCAGCACCTTCTGCAGCTAATAATTGCCAGTACAAGGACAGCCTCCCACCTTGATTAAGCTCATGAGACACACTGTCTCATTGATTCAGCTCATTGTCACACCCAGGACTGCATGGGGAAAAGCTTTAAAAAAGCTTTAAGACACCAAAGCTCACTGCATACAGGATGCTTGCTTTTGGGACCCCAGCTAACCACAACCTACAACTAGGCAATGCAAAGGGTTTCCGCTGAGCACACAGCTCTGAAGTTCCTTCAGCTACCAGGATTAAGGCTCCCTGGCCAGAGGAAGCAGAATCATGACTGCCTCACTGATTCTGGTCCCTGAAAGAGGAGAGAAGAAACAGGAGCCATTTTTCCAAGGCCAAAGATTAAGGAGGTCTGCCTGCCCACCACACACACTGCCTGTGCGGAGAGGGATCCGGGCTGAAGAAGCAAGAGGAAGCAGATGAAGTCTGGGACTAGGGATCTCTGTCACAATGTCACAGCAGCAGAACTAGCCCATCCTGATGCTACACATGCTACAACTCAAGAGACAGCAACTGCTGTCACTCACATTTCACACTCAAGGATCCACAACGCAGTGTCTTGGCCATCTCTGGAAGCAGAGGCCACCTTGTCCATAGGTTCATCAGTGTCTCCAGAATTTTCTGGGGGCTTCCACCACAGAGGACTTTACCTGAGCCATAGAATAGCTATGGGTAACATCACTTCTTCCACACACTGTGAGAGGGAAAGGATCATAAAAAGCAGCTTGGTATGTACATATCCCATGCATGTCTCGGAGCACATACCTGCTACCCATCATGCTCTGTGCAACTTGTACCTCTGGGTGTTTGCCCCCAGGACCAAAGGTCTTTTTTTTGCTTTATAGCCAGGCCCAATCTGCCATATGTATGGCCAGGGCTCTAGAAGGTTGATGGGTATTTTCAGAGCTTTATTGTCCCATTTGTCACTGGCTAATTAGCTAGGAGTGACTAATCAGAAAACAGTGGTGCAGAGCAAACACTCCTGTGTTCTTGGCTTTCTGTTGCCCATGGTTACTCAGAACCCTCTGGATGTCACCGATGGTGCTGGGGGAGGGGAATGAAATGAAGCTCAGGTTTTCTTTGTCCTCTTCTGGGCAAATGTAGAGAAGAATCTCACGGCTGTCCCCAGGGAAAGATGCTGGACACCTGCTTCATGTCAGTACAGTGTGTGGGCAAAAGCCAGGGTCTCACAGCTCAGCTGAGGCTTTCTAATCATTGCTAACTCACAAGCTGAGCTGTGGAAGTGTGAACAGCTCCTTTCCTGGCAACAGCAGCCACGTGACGTTGCTGCAGGCAGAGGCCAGGTAGACGTTCACTGACACAGTAAGACCCTCAACACTACCCTGTCCAGGGCTGCCCTGGCCACAGCACCAAAGCAGAGACAGACAAACAACAGAAGGAAGCCATCCTCCCATGTGCAGGGGACAAGGCACACTCAGTTACCCACCACCATGTCTGAGGCAAGGCCCTGGCTATGAGTATGTTTTATTTGAACCCTTGGTTCCTATCAACGCTGTACACCACAGCCGTCCAGAGGCTCCCACGTCACAGACTAGGACACTGTGCATGGTGAGTGGCTTCAGGGCAGCACACAAGCAGCTGGAGAGGGTGGGGCCCGACCAAGGTAGAGGGACACGGGCTGACACTTGAATTTGACAACTCAGTCCTATGGGGAAAGACAGACTCACTGCACACGTGTATGGACAGACATCCTTGTAACAGGCATATGTGCGTGCCCATGTGCATAAATGTGCATCTGAGCACATGGGTAACAAGTGTGTATAAAAGCACATACACATAGAACATATATGTAGGACAAGCATATATACACACAGGGCTTCTCGATATAAAAGGGGATAGCTACCCACTGACTTCAAGGGAGCTGCTGGTAGCACCCCATGTCTTGCTAGGCAGCCAGGCCTTGTCCTGACTCCACCACTCCACCCTGCTCATCCCCTAGGTTTAGCAAAGACCACCCTGTGGCTTTGCCTTTGTCCATATAAGTAGACAGGAGACCTCAGCAGGGCTTCTTGGGACCAGTGGGATGTCACCTGGGGTGCCTCTACGACATCCTTCACACGGACCACCGAACTCATCCCTATAGGATCCTCTGGGGTCTCCTGGGGAGTGGGGGGGGGTATCATGTGGCTGACTGACGCTGGCAAGGAGAAGTGGGAGAAGTCAGCCATCAAATTTCCCAACAGCTCTCCGCCCCGCCGGCTCCTGGCCTGGTAATAAAAGTGAGATGAGGAAAGAGCAGATGGGAAACAAGCACCCGCGTTGGCAGGGCCGGCCTTCTCCAGGTTAAAGGTCCACTTGCACAGAGTTTTACCAGCTCAGCAGGGTTAATCATTGCCTTGTGAGAGTAAATGTCCCCCTTAGGGCTGAGGTGGGTCATCCAGTGCTCCACGGGCCCAGGGAATCAGGGACCAACTTATGGTCAGGGACTATGTCCTTGTACCCCGCAAAGTCCTGCACTTTAGGGTCTGGCTGATGACTAAGTAAAGGCCAGATCATCAGAGAAGCCCTCGTCCCTGAAAATCTTTTCTAGGCACTCTTTTGTTATTGTTGCTCTCACTGTATAGCCATGGCTGACCTTGAACTCACAGAGATCTGCCTGCCTCAGTCTCCCCAAGTGCTGAATAGGTGCCCATTCTTGAACTTGCTCTTTCCATCCAAGCCAACGGTCAAAACAGTTAGCAGTTAAGTATTACAGGCCCAAGCTCCCTTTCCTGGGTTCAAATCCCAGAAAACACTGGTAAGCTCAGACACCAATGGGATCCTTGAGGGTTCATTTAGTAAAAGGTTTGTTATGTAACCATGAGGCCCTGAGTTCAATCTCGAGCTCAAATAAAAAAAAAAAAAAACAGGTGTGGTAGGTAGTGTGTATTTATTAGCCAGCACCGGGAGAAACAAAGACAGGCAGGATCCCTAGGGCTTACAGGCCAGTCAGCTTAACTTATTCAGCAAGCTCCAGGACCAAAATAAAGTAAAATAAAATCAAGGTTGACCTCTAGCCTTCACATACATGCACACACAGGACACAAGTACCCACACATACCCATGCTCCCACACACAAATCAACATGTGCACACATGAACATATACATGGGGGGGCAAGAGAACAAATGGATCAATGTGTGTGAAAATGAGTTCTCAGAGGGAGCATTTGGTGACATCACTCACTGTCACACCACGGGAAGGAAGAACGGTGCAAGCATCAAGAGAGCGAAAGGTCAGGATACTGCACACCTTACAACCCAGGATGAGAGACACAGCCTCCGGCATCAGCAGCACAGCACTAAGCCCTCTTAGCATGAAGTATGCCACAAAAGGCATGGGTTGAGGTGAAAACCCTTCACAGAACACCGTTGCTGCTGTTGTGAGCTCTCACTATGCTAGTGCTGAAGAGGAAGCTGGGATCAGAGCCATAACACTCAGGTGACGGTGAGGGATGGTACACAGAGCTCCAGGCCTGTTCCTTTCTCCCAGGACACCCGGCCTCAATGCACAAGAGGGCTTGGGGCCTAGAGCCCCTATGTAGCCACTCCACTCCCGGGTTCTACAAGCCATCTCTGGCTGCCATGATGGCTTCCTGGGTTGTTTTCTTGGGCATCAAATGGACAGACTTGGGCTCTAGGCCCTGTAGACTGCTTCCTTCCTTTCTCTTCCTACTTCACCTTCTGCTCCAAATAATGTGTTCCCAAGGCCCAGCGTTTACGTGACCCAACCAAGTGGCATCCTCTCTGCCTCTCCAGGTGCAACACTGGCCTTGAGTCTTCCACGTCGTGAAGGGACATGTGCTTGTCTTGATCCAACGTCACATGACCACTGCGCCCTTACGGCAGGGTCTTTCCAGCCTGGTGCCAGGTCAGCACTGTGCAGCAGGACTCTGCCATGGAGGGCTGCTTAGCTCCACGTGGTACAATCTGACTTCCAACAGCTTTAGGGAGCTCGGAGTCCTGGAAAGGAGGCCTGGGTATCTGAACTGCACCTTCTACTTCTGCTTTGCTCCAATTACACAGGCAGACTTGTGTGCCCCTCCCATCCTGCCCTGTGGCTACTGGACTAGGCGGGGCAGGTGGGCAGACGGGTACATGAATGGCAACAAATAGAGCTTGTGCCTGACGATCTACTGCCCCTCCTTGATCACTGGGCTCCAGTCATCATCTCCATCTCCTTTGGTCTGGAAACACCCCGAGGACTGGGTGCATAAGGGCTGATTTTATTCCTCTCTGAATTGAATTCTTAGTAAATATCAGCTGAAGAAAGGAAGGAACCAGTGAGCGGCTTGTGACTCAGACACTGTCTCTTCCTCACCAAGCCTCAGGAACACAGCCACCATGGGTTGGCGGAATGGACCCACATCCTCTCTTCCCCTTGCTAAGTGGACAGTCTAGCCTGCAGTCAGTTCTTCCCACCTGCACCAGTGAGTCAAGCACCCTTTCCTGTGGTCCCCTCCCACCCCAGACACACTACCAACATATCACCCCCACACCTGTCATGAAGGAAGTAGTAGGGTAATCTCTCTACAGGTGTCTCCCCTTGACTCAACCAGACTGGCACCCCCTTCCTCTTCCCCTGGGCTTTGGCTCCCTGCCTTTGGCTCAGGTGATGGGGTCGCCTGAAGGAGTTTGCAAAACATATAATATGTAACGTGTAAGGATGAACTTGGAGTCTGTTATGAACCAATGCCTTTCATCCTTGGCTGCTGGCTGTGATGTTCCCTGATGCCTTTACTCACAGTGGGCATCACCAGTCCCACCCACCCACCTACCGCCTCGTCCCATTTCCTGCCAATGTAGGTCACGCTGGATTCTCCTGCGTTCACTAGATCTGCCTCCAGAGAGGGGGTGACTCTGTCTGAGACAAATTTAGAAGTTCTCTCACTGGCATGGAGGGACCCCGTGCACTCTCGTTCAACTGAGACCCAGACAGTAAACCAGACTTGGGAATCCTGTACAGGGGTCTCTGGGCACCTGGGGGTGATGGAGTGGTTCCCATATCCAATCATGTCCCTTGTGGGTTCAAAGGCCAACTTCACAGAGAAGCCAAGGAGAGGAGGGCTAAACAGGAACGGATCGGCCAACCGTAAGACGGAGCCCTATCTTCCAACCTCCTGTTCTGCCTGGCGGGAGCCCCCACCTTCCCATCAGAAGGCGTGTCCTCACTGCTTCACACAGCCTAGCCATGGCTGGGACAGTGAGGGTGTGTGAAGTCAGACACAGTGGGGTCCAATGTCCCCGAGGATAAGTCAGGCAAGGAGCTGGGTGGGGAGGCCTCAGAGCGCACAAAGGAACAGGGACTGTGGCCTGATCCTGCAGAGGTCTAGGGGTGCACATGAATAAATGCTCTGGGGGTGCCCTCGAAAGGTTGTCTAAGGCCCAGGGAGCCAAATGAAAAGTTTGAGCCAAACTTGGATTTGCTGCCTGGAAAATAAGGAGTTGAACTTGGTCTTGCAAAGGGGTCTAAAGAGTAAAGCACCGCACAATAGTTACCCACTCAGGGGTGGGAATACAGCCCGGCACACACAGCACACACTTTCATGCAAAGCATACACCCATTGTTCACAAACATCTGTAATCAGACTCACCTGATACACACATGTTCACACATGATACACATACTTTCATACACAGACATGTGACACACACGAATTAATACATCGTATGCATTCATATATAGCACTCAAATACACCACAGCACATACATACAGCATACACAGCACCAGCACCACACCCCTAAACGTGCAATGCACACATGCTGTGTGCCTATACTTAGCACACACCTCTAAACATATACATAACGTGCACTTATGTAAACATGTGCATACCCTCTGTGCATATGCATGTTTGTATGAACATATACAATGTCCCACTTCTAAATATACATATGTAATGCATACACATGCACACGCAATACTGAACATACACACCACACACACACAATACACAGATTCATACACCTGAGTTCACATTCACATGTGAATAGACACCCCCTGCATAAGCCTGACAACCTGAGCTGCACCCAGAGCAGAAACGGGGGCGGGGGCTTTCAGGACCCAAGCAACCACAAAAACTAAGTGCTCTAGGACATCCAGCTGTCTGGAGAGAGACCAGCTCCAGGCTGCCTGGAGGTGCTACGCTCACAAACAGGCAGAGTTCTCATGCTTGAGGCACTCACCCTGAGCTCAGGCAACGCCATGTCATCCCTCAAAGCCCTCAGAAGCCAGCAGCATGTCACACGTTGCTAGAGGCCTGGCAGTAAGAGCTCCCTCTTTTCCATGCCTGTGACTCCCCACCCCTAGTGCCATTAAGCATTAATTAATTAAGGACACACACGGACTTAGGAGCCTGCCCTGTGAATGTGAACTGACTGTGCAGGACAGAGCAGGTAGTGAGAGCCCAGTTGGGCAGGGGTGGCCTGACCTTGGCCAAGGCTGGAACTTTACTCTACCCAGGACAATTGCAGGGAACCAAGAGACTCTCTTAAAAGGAAAATGGGTTTCCTGACAAGGCTCCTTCACAAGTTCTCCAGTTCTCATCCTGGATGGGTGCAATTTAAACGTTCCTTAAAGAAGCTGCAATCCATTAGGATGTGAAGTGCTTTCCCTCAGTGTGGGCCACACCAGTAAGGAAAGCCCAGTGTGCCTCCTCCTCTTCAGGAAGAAAGCAGAAGCTGAAACAGAATGACTGTGGAGGGACTCATAGCAAGGTGGTAGGAGTCAACTCCCCACCCCCTCCCCCACAGACACACCCAGGATCTTCACTGTGTAGCTCTGACTGTCCTACAGCTCACTATGTAGACCAGGCTGGCCTTGAGCTCACACAGACCCACCTGCCTCGGCCGCTCAAGTACAACTTGGATTCAAGGCGTGTGCCTCTACTCCCAGACAGTCAATTTCCTAAACAATGAGTCAAGTTTACTTATTTCCTTGGAAGGAAAGACAAGAGCAAAACAGGAACGTCTCTTTGTCACAGAGAACTCTGCTCATCTTGATCCAGAGGCTGGATCCTCATCTCAACCCTCGGTGGGGAGACTAAGACACTGAAAGAGGAAGTGACTTGTCGGAGGTCAGAGAACCTGCGCTCAAGGTCAGACACTCACCCCACAGCTCTGCCCTCCTTCCATCTCAGTATATTGAGTCCCACTGCCTCGTTGTATGAGGCAGGCAGGCCCTGTGCACGCTTCACAGTGTCTAGGACTCTAGGGGCAGAGTTCTAGGTAGCCCTGAACATCAGTGTCAAATGAGGACCAACATGTGTCCTAGCAATAAGGTGTACTGTTTCTGAATGTTATTGTGGGGCCCCTAATGAGGGATCTCTCCGTCATCTGACACTTGATATAACTGGGGTGGGGACAGGATTGCTCTGCTCAGGGCAAGGATGGCCATGAAGCCAGGCATGAGAGCCTTTGAACTGCTCCTCAGCTTCTCAAAGCTAGGTTCAACCTGCCTACCTAAAGGAATGCCGCTAGCAGAACCAAAAATGGTGTTATGGTGTTCAGGTGCCAGGACACCAGGCCTACTTTCTCCTACCTGGTGAGTTCCACTGGGCAGAGATTAAGAGCAATGTTCCTTCCTGGACCTCTGAAATGGTGGCTCCCCTAGGCCAAGAATGAAGAATTCACAAGTTCCCCCAAACAAGAGTGATCACACTCTCTCCCACCACAGCATATGTACCCACCCCAACAATAAATAAATAGTAAACGTAATTTTTTTTTAGAAAAAAATGCTAGGCAGTCCTGGAGGAGGAAAGATGCTGAGGTTGGCCTGGAGCCTCCACATATATGTGCTGGCCATGTGTGCACTCATGTGCACACAGAGAGAGAGAGAGAGACAGACAGAGAAATCAAAACTTTCAAAGTAAAAAATATTTGAAGTTTGGGGGACATAGACCACAGCATTAAGGGGACACAATTCATCAGCAGGTAGACTTGTACTAGGGCATTCTGACCATATTTAAAGGCTGGTGTCTCAATCACTTGGCTGCCATGGTGGCAAAATATCTTTGGCCCTCAGTCTGTTTCTTCATTTAGACGGAGATGCTGTGCATTTGGCAAGTTCATCAAGGATCAGTACCACCTGGGTCTCTCAAGATGGCAGAAGCTATTCTATGCAGCGGTTTGGATTAGAATGGCCCCACGGATGCAAACATTTGAATGCTTAGTCATCAGGAACAGAACTATTTAGAAAGAATTAGGAGGCGTGGCCTTGATGGAGGAGATGTTTCATTGGGGATGGGCTTTGAGGCTTTAAAATCCCCCCCCGCCACGCCGCCTTCCCCAGTTAGCTCTTTCTGTCTGCCTGCCTCAAGTCTGTGGATTGGGATGTAAGCTCACAGCTATTGCTCCAGCTCCAGGCCTGACTGCCTGCTGCCATGCTCTCTGCCATTAAAGTCATGGCCTCACTCTCTGAAACTGTAAATTCCCAGTACTTTTTCTTCTGTAAGTAGCCTTGGTCACGGTGTCTTATCACAGCAATATAAAAGTAACTGAGACATTCTGCAAACCAGAGAACTGCTTCCAGCCCGCCCACCCACGTTTGTGGCCATCCTCACATGCAGTGATAAATACTGTCAGTTTGACCCACCTATGAGATTGAGCCTCTGGGCGCGTCTGTGAGGAGATTTCTGGAAGATTCATCTTGAATGTGGACAACACATCCAGATTAATATCAACCATCAACTGGATGAGATCTAGAGCCTAGGAAGAAAACCTCTCCTCCTGTATAGGATTATCTTTATGAGGTTAACTGAGGTGACAAGACCTGTCCACTGTAGGCGGTATCATTCCCATGCTGGGACCCTGGACTGTATAAAAAAGAGAAAACGAGCTGAGCACCAGCTTTCATCTCTCTGCTGCTTGACCGAGAATGAGATGTGACCACACTCCTGTCACCGTGATTTCCCAAGGACTGTAACCTTGAGCTGTGGGCCAAAACAAACCCTTCCTTTCTTCAGTTGGTTTTGTGAGGGTCCTGTATTCCAGCAACAGAAACATGATTAAGGCACATTCCCAGGGTTGGCATCCTGGACTGAATGGAGAGGAGAAAGCCAGCTGAGAAATCGGCATCCATCCCTCTCTGCTTCCTGGCTGCGGGTGCACTGTGAACAGCTACCACCCTTTCCCTACCACAACGGACTGTATCCCCTCAGAACATCAACCAAAATAAACCCCTCTGCCTGCAAGTCGCTTCTGGTCCGGTATTTGTCCACAAAAAAAGTCCATTGTGGATGTACCAAAGGGTGGCAGCTTCCAACTCCACGCAGACACCGTGCTTAGAGCCGAGGACTGACTTGTGGACATGCGGCTGGCTCCACACCTTGCACTCAAGACACACCTAACAAAGACGAGTGATCCTTTGATGTCAAATGAGAGACGCTCAGGGACAACTGCCTGCGTCTCCACCATAGGTGACAGCTGGCACTGTTCTACACAGAGCTGGCCATCAAGCTAGGGGAGGGGATGAGGACCGAATGGGGAAGGTAGGTGTCAAGGTCAATGTTAGCAAGAACAGCTGGCTGCTCCGGACTGGAGCAGGTCATTCACTCATCGTGTGAAACAGAGTGTGTGTGTGTGTGTGTGTGTGTGTGTGTGTGTGTGTGTGTGTGTATGTGTTGGTAGTGGGTGGGGGAAGGGGATCTTGAGTGTCGCAGGAAAGGTCAGGGAAACAGGCCCACCAAGAACCACCCCTGCCCAGAGATCCTAAGTCAGAATCGGAAAGGTTTCCCAAAAGTGAGTAGATTCCAACCATCCCTTCATCTTTTTTTTTTTTTAAATTCTTTCGCATTTCTAATAACGATTTCATAACCTGCATTTCCAAAACAACCCTAGAGGAGCAATGTCCCTTCCCCAAGGGCCCTGCAAACATCATCACCAACCCCAAGACTTCACTGTTGGTAAAAACCTCCTCAGCACAGGGCACAGAGCCTGCTGGGCTTGAGGAAACACCAACCCCACGGTTTCTCTGACACCGCGGTGCCTGTCTATAAAATCCCTGCAGCGAGGACTTTTCCCTGGCGGCTGCCCCCAACTGCGCCGCTGTGAGCAAGACTCTGCGTCACCACCGCTCGCGGGGGGATCCCCGCCTGGTGCGGCGTTTGGACAATGTGGAGATTCTGGGCTGCCTGAACCCGGGGCAGTCATGTCCCGCCAGTGCGTGCTCTTTCCCGGCTGTCTAATCGAATTTCCTGTGTGTATGAATATAAACACTGTTGTCTGACCCACAATGAACTTGTAAGCAGCCTGATGATATCAGCCGTGATAGGTGGGGTTTCCAAGAGCAGAAGAATGCTGTTACTTTTACTTCAGTTGAAAATGGACTCAATTTCCACGGGATAGAGATAAAAATTAATGGTCTTAGAAGGAATCGACTTGACTGTGAGAAGAATCAGATAACTGCAGTCCGGGTTTCAGATGTCACGTGTGGGCTGTGACCTTAATGCCTTCTTGTGGTTTCTTGGAATGAGGCCACTCTCCTGCCTTCTCTGGAGTGGACAGAGCATCAGTGTGACCTGGCTTAGCTCTCTGAGATCACCACCACAAAACTGAAAGAAACGCACAGGGCCACACCCCGGCCCAAGAAAAATCTTACGAAACCGTTATCTAATCCCAAAACAGGCTCTTCTCACACGCCTACACGTGTATATGCTGTGTGTTTGTGTGCGTGCCCGCGCGAGCATTCCTGCAGGTGCCTGTGTGTGAGTGCGTGTGTGTACATCCTGTAGGGGTATGGGGGGTGCATTCCTGCAGAGGTGTGGGGGGGGGGGTGTGGGGGTGTGTGTGCATTCCTGCAGGTGCCTGTGTGAGTGCAGTTGCACCTGTGTGAGCATGTATGTGGAGTTCAGAGGACAATCTCACTTGTCGATCCTCAGGAGTCATCTACCTAGTTCTTTTAAGGCAGGCTCTTTCTTAGAAACTGTGGTGCTTCCTGGGAGTTCTCACGTGCACTGACGTGCCTAGCTTTGCTTTCCGTGGGTGCTGGGTACAGAACTCAGGTCCTCACATCTCACCACCGGAGCTAGCTCTTCAACCCAACGCCAGGCCCTTCTTACCTTGTAGCTATCAAACCCCCAGGCTTCTGAGTTAAGAGTAAGGAGTGCATGCCAGCCCAGAGGAGACAATGGGGACCCCACAGCATGTGGACTGAAATAAAGTCACCCCGGCAGACACGTCGCCTTCCCTCAGTGAACAAGGAAGCCACCATAGTTCCCTGTGTCTCCAGGGTCTCTCTTTCCTCACTGCCCCCGGGGGGATTACAGGGTATGCCTGCTCCATGGACCTTCTGAGAGCCAGACAGCCCCAGCCCCAGGCCCAGCCCCAGCCACCCAAACACATGGATACCAAGAGAGCATCTATCTAACGTTTTAGGATGCAAGGAGATTACGTGAGTGTGTGTTATTTAGCAGTGTCCAATCCGGGACAGGCCACTGGTAGGTTATGACTGTTCAGAACACTTGACCTCTTGGCCCCTGCTCACAGACTCCCGCACCCCACATTTGCCAACTGCCCGACACTGAGCCTGGGCTCCGCTCCTCCTGTGATGTCTCCCCGACCCGTCACGCACTTCACCCATGCAACCCTTGCCACCCCCCCAGAGTCTTGCTGTCACTTACGAACACCACAGGAGGTTACACAGAGAAATCCTATCTTGGGGGGAGGGGGGTAACCACTACATGACAATTAGCTGCCCAGGAGGAATGGCTCAACACTTCGTGCCTAATGCCCCTGCTGAACTTTGCTGAAACTCCCCTTTGTAGCCATTTCTGACTAGCTGTGGCCAGCAAATTCTCCCTCTCCCCTCTTCTCTTTCTGTCTCTCTCTGTGCCTGCCCTCCTCCCCCGACACACACACTCAGTATATCTCTCTCAGCATTGGGGATTGCACCTAGGTCCTTCTCAGACAATCTGCTAGGCAATCCACTGTACATTAAGCTCCGGGTTCTCCTGCAGACTCATGATCTCTGAATAAAACTGGGATGGTGGGTAGATTCTATCCAGTCCCACCCTACCTGTTCTGAGGTCTCTAGCAAGGTCCTTCATAAGAACCAAGTCATTAGCCGGGCAGTGGTGGTGCATGCCTTTGATCCTAGCATTCGGGATGCAGAGACAGGCAGATCGCTGTGAGTTCGAGGCCAGCCTGGTCCACAGAGTGAGATCCAGGACAGCCAGAGTTACAGTAGAAAAGCCCTGTCTGGAAAAAACAAACAAACAAACAAACAACAAAAGTCCAATAAGAACCACCATGTCATGTGACCATACCTATGGGGCAGGTCAAAAAGGGCAGAGCTGCCTGACCCTGACACAAGATGGGCAAACGAGAGTGACAGCAGCTGGTGTATGGGGATGGGTGCCAGGCACACTTTGTGGATCTGCTAAGCCAAGTATTGGTTATGATTTGTGAAAACTTGCTGAGCTAGTGGCTGAGTATGTATTCGTGTCTGTAACATTTTTTTTTTCTAAAGTGTCGGTCTGCCTCTGTCTCCTCATCTGTAAAATGGGAGACACTGGTAGCCAGCTGAAAAGTCTCCTGCCACATCCTATGGCCTCTGCTTCTGGTAGGTTCCATCCACTTCACCCGAAGGCCATGAGTTCAGAGCCCATTCTGGACAGCAGCCCTGGGCTCTGCTTAAAGCAACTTGAAGTTCCAGAGGTCAGGAGTGAACCTGAACAACACACAATTAGCAGCTTTGACCAACACACTTAGAAATACTTGAGGAGAGAATTCCTGGCGGAGTGTGGTAGAGCATACCTCTAATCTCGCACTGAGGCAGGGGGTCTCGGGTTTGAGGCCAGCCTGCACGGTGAAGCTGTCTCGGAGGAACACAGATGGATCAGTTCTATCTTACATGTACTTTACTACAACTTTATAAAAGAAATAAACATGAAACCTAAAGAAACATTCAACTCTCGGAGCCAAGTGCACCAACGACGTAGCCAGCGAGCCAGGAAGGTACCCTGCATGTCGCCAGCAGGTCACTGAGGTGTGTGAGATAAGACACCCAACCCAGCCTTCATGGTGAGTGGGAAGCCTGTCCAGGATCCTCTAGTCACCTCCCATGAGGGTTCACGGACCCATTTTCCAGCTTCCACCCAGGCCTTTCCTTGTCTAATTTTTAGGTAATTAACACATATCTGACTCCCAGGTTTTTGCAGGAAAGCTAATCCTAGTGCTGGCTGTGGCCGGCTGCTTGGCAGACTGGGGAACACACCGCCTGGGGTCCCCACTTCACAAGCTCATGCTACAGACAGGATCATGTCGGGACCCAGGAGGCAATAAACCTGGGCACTCGTTTCTGAGATCTGGGGGCCCTTGGTAAGACAGAGGTCTCTGGGAGGGGACCCCTGGGGGGCCTTTCCGTAATGTCAATGGCCTGCTCCAAAATGTCAGCACTTGGGATCCGACCTTGAGCCCCACAGTCTTGTCTTGTAAGAGCTTGTAAGCCTATTTCATTTGGACCTCAATATCATATGGTGGACATAAGGTGGACGATAGTGGGGTGTGTATAAAAACCGAGGAACTCTTACAACACGGACCGACAGTCTGAAATGAAGACAAGCCTACTGAAAGTCAACACCGAGGATGACAATGACCGCTACACTGGCACTGGTGGCTTGTGAGTTTTAGGTGTGGCTATGGTATTTCGGGGTACCTGTCCAATCTCTTCTTGCTGGTAGGTCTACATGGCTCCTACTTACATCTAGCTCTTCTTAGAGACAGACATAACTTATCACAAGTATTTCTTTTTAAAAGAAAAATAGCATTCCATGAGAATTGAGAAACGTCAAGAAGTAGCCCAGTGACTCTGTCAGGAGGCACAGCCAACAGGGAGAAAGTGTAGTGGTTCTCCATCTAGCTTTGTTACCGTGGGTGAGTGACTTGACCCCTCTGTTCCTTCATCTTTCGTATTTAAGAGTTCAACACAAAAATACCAAGAACACAGAATAAATAAAATAGCATGGTAGCCAAGGAAGGCTGGGGAGTCCCCAGTAAGTGACAGACAGTCCCCAGGAGTCCTGAAGAAACCAGCAGTGACAGCTCAAAGCAGTACAGAAGCAGAAAACATGAGTGGCTTGGTTAACTGCAGGTCCCTCACTCCTTGCACTAAAAATCAACACTAGATTGGCTGCAGCCATACCCTCCCGCCTCTTTTTTTTTTTTTAAAAGAACACTCGATGTTTGCTTGACTTTAAAACTTGGAGTAGTTGGGGCTGGAGAGGTGACTCAGCAGTTGAGAGCACTGACTGTTCTTCCAGAGGACCTGGGTTCAATTCCCAGCACTGGGGGATCTGACGCCACCTTCTGGCCTCTGCAGACACCGCATGCACGTGCTGCTTTTACACACTCAGGCACACACACATACACATAAACATTTTTAATTGAAACAACTGTTTAAACAACCGAATTAAGACACCCGAGTCTGACAGCTGGATAAGTATAAAACTGCTATATATAAATAAATACCTTCAACAAAAATCAAGACACTAAAAGAAAAAAATATTGCTTGATAGGAAGAAAAAACTGGTCCGTATATAGCTTGAAAGGGGATCAGCAGAGGGTTGGGTAGGCAGCTCAGTCAATAAAGTGTTTGCCGCCCAAGAATGAGGACGCAGGTTCAGATCCCAGCACCCACATTAAAAAGCTGGGCAGGGTAGCACATGCCTGTGTCACAGCACTGGGGGTGGGGGGATGAGGTTTGTTGAGCAGCCAGCCCAGCCGGCCAAACTGCTGTGCTTCAAGTTCAATGAGAGATCCTGTCTCAAAAAAAAAAAAAAAAAAAAAAAAAGAATAAGTAAGGGAGAGAGACTAAGGAAGACACCCTCAGTCCCTCAGTCAACCTCAGGAATCCAGACACATATGCGCAAACACACACACACACACACACACACACACACACACACACACACACACACACAGCATCTACAGGTTTTCGGTATTTAAAAAGATAACCTCACAAGCTGCTTTTCAATAAAGGCAGCCATACAGTTAAAAAAGACAGCTAAGAAAACAAAGCAACAATGAAAACCCTCAGAACTGCAGAGAACTTCAGACAGACAGGAGAGACCCTGGCAAGGACCACCACGGACCTTCGCACACTCTTAGGGTGACCAAGCAAATACAGCCTTGTTCCCACAGCTAACCTGGCAAGGGCACATTCCTGAAAGGCCTGGCCGGAGGACACAGCCTGGCCACAGACTGCCTAGGACGTGCCCAGGTGCAGGGAGCCAGACTCAGACATGTGACCGCAGACTAGAGGAACGCCCCTTCTCATCCACAAAGGGGGTGGTGGCAGCTGACTGCCATGGGGCACCTCTTCTACACTGCTTGGGTTGGGGGTGGGGGGCAGGAGGAGAGGCAAGAAGAGGCCACCCCACCCCAGCCCATGTAAAAGTCTCCTGGAGTCAGGCAGGGAAGGGATGGGATGGGAAGGGCTCTGCCTCCGCCTCCTTCAAGCTAGCACCCCTGCTGTCTTGCATCGACATGCCCCCTGAATGTGCTCTGTTGCCTTCTGGTGCAAGCCCTCCACATAGAAAGCGCAGGATGACATCAGTGAAAACATTGGGGCATTCAGTGGCGGACTGTACTTAGCAGGCGGACTTCAGTGAGCTCAGTAAGGCCTGCTGAGCTCTGTGGATTCGGCTGTTCAAAGCACAACTATTCAGTGAGCACCTAACACGTGTCATCTGGGGATGGGGGCGGGGAGGACACGGATGACAAGCAAAACCCCAGCTTTCCTCGTGGGAGGAGACAGGAACGAAATAAAAACACCAGGCCTATTCACTAAGGCAGGAAGCAAGAAGTAAATGGAGTGGGGGGGAGGGGGGGGAAGAAGGGTCAACATTTCAGATGGTCAGGAAATGAAGGTCTAAGAAGGTGATTTCTAAGAGATGGGCAGGAGCAAAGGCCTCGAGGGGCACAACAAGGAGGTGTGAATCATTACTGCAATCGAGAGGGGAGCTCTGCTTGTCACGAGAGGCAACATGGGTACCAAGGTCTCATCCTCATCCCCAGTGCCATTGTGGCATGCCGCCATCCTGTCTGGAGGCTGGCAGCCAGACCCTGTCCCCCAAGACACCTGATTGGAAGTCCCCACTGGCACACCGCTTGGCACCAGACCTCCTCCTCCCCGGGCTTCCCCTCCTTTAGCTTCACAGAAGTTTCTCAGAGAGCCTCTGCACCCTGCAGGACAGAGTGGAGGGCAGTCGGCCCAGGTCCCTGGGGAGCTCACGACTATTTGCAGGACTTGAAAGTGACTTAAGAGGCTGTGAACAAGCGAGCCATCTGCTGGTTGGGCTCAATTTATTGGCGCAGTAGCAGAGGTCATTCAGTAAATATTTTCAAATCAGTGATGCCCGGCATTCTAGAAGACAGCTAAGTGTGTGTGTGTGTCTCTGTGTGCGTGTGCGCGCACACGCGCACACGCCTCCTGTGGACGCAGGCACACACGTAAGCATGACTTCTATCCAAGTCCAAAGGTGAACTGTTTGTTTTACTGGTGCCTAATAATTAGGTAGTTTTCACAGTCAGCATAAAGATAAGCAGATAAGTTCAGAACTCTGAGCCCCAAGCCTCCACTTTGAAGCCCGGCTTAAACAGCTATGAGCTGTGACCTTGGGTGTGTCTAGCTACCTTCACCTCTCTGGCCTCAGTTTCCTTGTCTTCAGATTACTGTGAACACACTAGAGAACAGACAGGAAATGCTGCCTTCAAACCTGACACACACCAGAGCCACCCGGGAGCGCTGAGGCTTCACCATAGAGGGTGGGCCAAAGACGCAGCACAGGTGAGAACAACAGCTGGCCCTCAAGTGATAATTTGCAACCACCAAACCCGTTCCTCAGACAGGCAGCCCTTTTTCCTTTCCTAGCAAGGGCATGGTTGGAATCAGCCACTCCGAGAGAAGCCACGGTACAGGCTGACCTTGGGACCTGGGAGGCAGATGGAGAGACTCTGAACCCAGTGAACCCAGATTCCCTAGGCAGAGGTCAGGCAGAGGGCTGAGCTAGCACCTGCAAGAGAGCGGCTGGGCCTGGTAGCAGAGCCCTGTCAGCCAGGCTACTCCGAAGACTGAGGCAGGAAGATCACAAGTCCAAGGTTGTTCTACAAAACTTAGTGAGGCCTCCATTATAAACAAAAAGTAAGAAGGCAATTGGGGGTATAGCTAGGTGGTACAGGACCTGCCAAGCCTACATGAAGCCCATGGGTTCGATCTTCAATATCAAAGAAAACAAAAAAACAGTCACTTCTCGCCTGAGGCCAAGGAGACCCAAATCAAGGTGCCAGCATGGCTGGATCCCTCTGGGTGTCCTCAGGACTAGCTGTTCTGTGCCTCTCCAGTCCTCGCAGCTGCACCCCAGCACCCTCTGCCCCACAGGCCCATCTTAACCCATGATACTGTCCAGACCCTATACACTCCAACAAGGCCATGCCCCGAGGCACACAAGGTCACACCTAGCCATACCTTTTAAGGGTGTCTTTATTTTTTTGTCTCTTACAGTGACTACCACCTCAGATCATGACCTGTTCCCCCAAAAGACCCATGTGCTTAAAATGACTACCGCTTCCCTCCAGTCAGTGGTGGAGCCTTGATGAGGTATGTCTAGTGGAAGGTCTTGGGTCACTCAAAGGGGCAATGGAACTCCAGACGCTTCCTCTTCCTCCCCATCGCATTTGGCCGTGACATGACGGTGCCTCCTCCAGCCCCTACTCCCGACATGGAAGTACTGGGCTGCCAGAGGCCCAAAGCAATGGGGCCACAAGGTCAGAGACAGAAACCTCCGAACCTGTGAGCCAAGATAACCCGGGATCCTTTTAAGCTGGCTTCACTTCAGGTAGGTTGCTACAGTAGCGGAGAGCTGACCTGCACTGATCATGGATGAAGAAGCTGCCACTGGTCAGAGTCCAGAGGACAATGCTGGGCGGCACTGGGGAGGGGAGAACAGCCACACAGGCCATGCTTGCGAAAGCAGGGTGCACGTAGCATGGCACACACCACCGGTGCAGTGGCTAGCCTGTGGAGGAGGCTTCCAGTTCGATGATCTGTGATATTTCCCCTTCCCGGAGACACAGGAGCCTTGGAGGGCCCCGTAAAGAGAGAGGCGTGGGAGGGGGGCGGGAGGCTCCGGTGGAGGCTGAGTAAAGGATCAGGCTGTCGTGAGCCGAGGCGACAGATCGCAGGCGCTGTCAGGAGCGTCAGCGCTGGGTGTGGGTGAGTCACCCAGGCAGACGGGCCACGCGCTGATCCCACAAAAGATGATCCTCCCACCCAAGAGATGTGTTTGACTTGAGCAAAGTACAGGTTGCATGATACTCCCGACACACCCCACCTTCCTGCTCCACGCAGGAGGTGGGGGACGAGTCCCAAGGGACCCAGCACCATTCCTAGGACTTCCCCCAAAGCAGGCTCCTACTCCTATCCCACTCACAGTGACAGGGAGAATCACAAGTCCTGGGAAGACGGTTCAGAACTCACAGCACGTGGGACTCTAGCGAGGATGGGGGCTGAATCTGTGATCTCCCCTGATCCTAAAAGAGGCCTTGACTCTGACGACCATCTTCAAAGAAGCCGGGCTGGATCACATGTGAACCTTTCACAGGGTTCTCTGGACAACCAGTCCTGTGTTCCTGCCCACTACCCAGACTCTATCACTAGTTTCTGAAAGGCCCACACCTGCCCACCTAACAGGTTCCCACAGCTGTGGAAAAAGTTGCCACAGACCTGGTGGTGTGTCCTCTCAAGAGGTCCCACATCCAAGCGAGACTTTGGTTGTTCTTTTTCCAGACAGTCCTGGCTGTGTGTAGTAGTAGCCCTGGTTGTCCTGGAACTCGCTCTGTAAACCAGGCTGGCCTCGAACTCACAGAGATCTGCCTGCCTCTGCCTCCCAAATGCTGGGATTAAAGGCGTGCACTGCTACCAAGGGATTTTTTTTAAAGGGCCTTCCAGAGGTGCCTGCACCCACTAGGTGCCTGGCCCATGTCTTCTGCCACACAAGAAATGTCATGACTCCTCTGTCTGCTTCCTCGCTTCCTCCTCTGCTTGGACTCTCCTGCCTCCCTCCTGCCCCCACTTTCACAGTGTCCCGACCCCAACACTCCACACTAACCTCCGTATCAGACACTCGACACGGCTGAGTGAACAACACCTTGTGTGCGTGACACCAGGTCAATGTTCACATTCTGGAGACTAGGACAATGCCATCTTCGGGGGGCATCATTCCATCCGCCGTGCAGCCTGGCTGCCCCCACGTTCCCTCACCACACTCCTCGGGACGCCAACAGGCCTGGCTAAGCTGTAGTGCTGAACCCTGCAGCCACGTCATCCGCTTGGCCCCTGACACTCTCCCCCACCACCACACAAAGCGACCAGAGATTGCTTGAGTGACCTGGGCAACGCACACCTCACCGTCTGCCTCTCTGGAGACATCATACACCTGCAATCCAGCAGCCTTCCACAAGGGCCCATCATCTCAGGACAACGTCAAGATGTGGTGCCCTCGGTGTGGCGCCTGCCCCTCTTCTCCCCACCCCCACCTTCCTTGTTTCCCTCATCTGGTCCAGACCCCTCTCCCTTGTCCCCTACCCCTCCTTCCATCCTCTGTTCCACACTCTGGGACATCTACTGTGACGGTTAATACCAGTTGCCAACTCGATAGGCTCTAGAATCACCTGGAAAACAACCCTCTGGGCAAGCTTCCAAGGTTTGTAGCTAGGGACTGCAGGGAGAAGACCCACCTTAACTGGACTGCACTGTCCCTGAGGCCAGGGAGTCAGACTGCGTAAAAGGGAGGGAGGGAGCGAGCAGCAGCACTCATCTCTCTCTGCTCCCTGACTGGCTCACGCTCCTGCTGTCGTGGGCTACCCTGCCATGAAGGACTGGACGCTCAAACCGGGAACCGATACAAACCCTTCCTCCCTTTAGTTGTTCTTTTTGCTACGCTAACGGGAAAGGTGACTGATACGCCTAGTTTGTCACTTGTCATCTCCAAAAGGGAACCTGGGTCGGGGACCTCAATGGTGAGAATCACCATTCATCCATCTATGTCTAACTCAAGCTTAGGTTCATACTGAGTACTCAGTAAGTGGGGGAGGGGATGGATGGGTGGGTGGCAGAATGGATAGATAGGTGGGTGGACGGATGGATGGATAGATTGGTGGGGGTGAATAGGTGGGTGGATGGGTAGGTAGACGGACAGGCAGACAGGAGAATCAGAAGGAAGGGACATGGAGAGAAAGTGGCTTAGTGGTGGACAAGACTTTTAAGCTTCCTAAATATACATTGAGACTAAGAAGGGGGGTGGGGGGAGTGTGTGGGTCAATGCCACCATCTGTGTTGAGAGAACTCAGCTAAACAGGGGCCAATGGTGAGAAAGGAGCTCAGAGAATGTCCAGAAGGGAAACCCAGCAGTCAGGCAGCTGCGACTCAAGACCAGGACCAGGAGGTGGGTCACAAGCAGCCAGAATTAGCAGGAAGTAAGTGCAATTGTTTCAATGCCTAGACTAGCTCAAAGCACATTTCTGTATGTCCTATAATGCCTAGAACCCGAGCAGTCAAGGAGGAGGAACAAGAGGACCAGAGTTCAAGACCAGCCTGGGCTACTAATGAGACATCATCTGAAAAATGTTAAGTGTGTGTGTGTGTGTGTGTGTGTGTGTGTGTGTGTGTGTGCATACTCGCACCTGTGTCTATGTGTTGTGTGTGTGTGTGTGATTTTTAAGTCTCTATGAACAAGGAAAAAATAAATGCCAGCGCTACTTTCGGCCAGACACCAGCTGTGAGCACCTCTCTGTCTTGTGTCTTGTTGACCAAAGCTAAGCATGGGCTAAGGAATCCCCAGCTTCTCAGGTTTCTATATACAGCCAGCTTCATAAAGGCTCTCTGGGATTCCTTGCATCTGGTTAGTCCTAGGATCGGCAGCAGAAAGAGCCTCCTCGGCAATGTGCAGAGGGAGAGTTTGCCTTCCAAGACCAGAAAAGCATCAGTTTCAAACATTTCTGGTTCAACAACAACAACACTACCACCTAAGTATGAATGACAGTTTCCTAGCATTTGTAAGACATTTCTACCACCAAGGAATGTTGAACACTGTCAATACAACCACCAAAATGGCTAAAGCCGAAGGCTGACTGTAACAAATGTCACACAGATGTGAAGCAGCCAGGTATCATAGCTGTTCCTGGGGGGGTGCGAATGAGCACGGCTCATGTGTGTAACTGCTGGGCGTTAGCACTCTGCACATTCCGCATCTGCCTACAGCCTGCGTCACCAAAATCTCACACGTGCTCCTTGAAAGCTAGATGCAGTTGGGTCCCTAAAAATATTGTTCCCTAAAAGCCTAAGAAAGGAGACGGCTCAGACGCCGATGTGCGAACATATGTGTGTTCTACCATGTAGATCCCAGGGATCAAACTCAGGCTACTAGGCTTGGTGGCAAGCACCTGCATCTGCTGAGTCATCGCACTGATTACCCAAATGCTGAATTCTTAAGAGAAAGAGTTACATAGCAGCAAAGATTAAAAAATACTTCTGCTATGAACAGAACGCGGACGAGGCTCAGGAACATCAAGCTGAGCCGAAGAAGCTGCCAGAAAACAACGTGTGTCGATTTGTTTGTGAAACTGAACCCTAAAGGGACCCGCAGAAACATAGGCAGGGGTCAGGAGAATTAAGGGAGAGTGGTAAGGGTGGCCGTTGGAAAGGGACCGCAGAGGGCTTCGGGGCTGTGGGCCTATGTGCCAGGTACATGGAGTGCGCTAATTCATTAAACTAGTCAATTCAGTTGTGTCTTTTCTTAAATGGCAAGGACTGAGGCAATGGCCCAGTTAGCAAAGTGCTGGGTGTATGAGTGTTGAGGACCTGAGGACAAGTTCCAGAATGCACAGGGAAAGGGGGGAAAAAAGAAGCCGAGCCTGGTGATGTACCTGTAATCACAGTGCTGGGCAGATGAGGCAAGAGGATCCCTGGGGTCCGCTGGCCTGCCGGTATAAGACCCCTAAGGAGACGAGAGCCAGCGGGAAACTCTTTCAAATTATGAATACATACATACATACGTACATACATACATAACAAGGTGGGCGGTGCCTGAGGAATAACGCCTGAGGCTGACCTCTGGCCTCCACCAATACCACACATATGGTAAGTGCACACACACACACTACCAAAAAATAAAATAATATCTGGGAGTGCAGCTCAATGGTAGAACACGTACTTTGCATGTGTGAGGCTCTGGCTTTGATGACAGCACCACAGAAAAGATCCACGATAACACTACAGCAGTGAAAAAAGAAAGCTCAGAAGACTCTACCAGGGGGTGCACACGGTCACCTACTGGTGCCAACAGGAACAGATTACAAGTGTCTCTCTGTTCATCTCTTTACCACCTGTTCCTTCATTACCACTGAGTTGGGGGTTCTTAGAGCTCAGCCTGCTCCCCTCCCTGGGCTCTTTGCTACGGCGGGGTGGGACAGACTCCATTCCCAGGCACACTCAGAGAAGGCCAGCTGGGGACAAGGTGCTCTGATGACAAGAGAACCAGGCAAACACATTCCTCCTCAGGTTCAGACTTGCCTGGGCTGCACATGCTGTCTGGGCTATACATCTGCACCTTGCTGCTTCCCCTGGCCTCACACCCTGCTTGCTCACTGTGGGGAGTCCCGACAGCTCCCAACATGTCCAGAGCCATCCCAGAACTAAGAGAAGATTCCCGGTTAAGGAACAATGAGGAAGGACTGAGGTCAGCACAGAGGAAACCCTTAGCACTTGGTGCTAGCTGCACACAGCATCACCGACCTATGCCCCGATGGGCTAGGTCTGCACCCTATTCCTCCCAGGGGACCTCTAGTTACCTGCATGTACTGGGCTCCCTGGCACCTGGCTCCCTGGCATCTTGATCTCTTAGCTTTTTATTTAGTGGGGGCGGGGGGGGTCTCATTTATCCCAGGCTGGCCTCACACCCCTGATCCTCCTGCTTCCACCTTCCAGGTGCTGGGATTACAGGCAGGTAGTACCACATCTGGCTAGAACAACTTTGTGTTTCGTTGTTTAACATAGAAAACCCATTCAGATCTATACAGAAGGTGGATCACATAGAAACATACTTATCAGAACCTATCTCAAAAATCTGTACTGAGTACCAGACGTCCTTTTTATTAACCCACAAAATGACAAAATACATCCGTGGGTCAGAGGACTATGTGACTTTGGAGCACTGGTGAAGGTAATGGTGTGTAGACATTTATTCGGGACAAAAGGCAGTTTACTCTTTTGTCTAATTCAATCCCGGGCCCTAGTCCTGGAGCCTTGGAGCATTTCAGCCTCCATACAATGAGTCTTAAGCCTAGAACAAGAAGGCTTCAGCCTCAGCTTCTGTACAATCTAGAACCGTTAAGCTTCTGAGGATTACTGCTGATGGAGCCGCTCTGACTAGCTCCTTCTGAACTCAGAGCTGTACTGAACCTCTTCTGCTTGGCTGACTCCTGCAACTTCTCTGACTGAACTGTTCTGCTTGGCTTCCAACTCACTCTTTCCGTCTGACTTCTGCCAAACTGCCTCTGTGTCTCTGCTTCAGACTCCTCAGATCGTTTCTGTGTCTCTGTGAGCTCTCACTGCCCCACACTGCCTCAGTCAGCCTCTCTGCTTCTCTGCCTGATCCCCAGTCAGACCGCTTCACTGTCTCTGTGTCTTGTACCACTGTCTACTTCATACTGCCTGACTCTCTGAGCTGAAGACCTTTTTATATCCTGAGAGTTGGGTGTGTCCTCACTGTGACTCACTCTGCCAACTCTTCCACTGATTCGTCACTTTGCCTGCCCTTCACTGTGATTCATCTCAAATGTCACTTCCTGTCTGACATTGACTCCTCCTGAGCTCTGCTTCCTATCTCCCAAGTGCTGGGATTAAAAGTGTGTACTAACATTCTTTCTATCCTGGAGCAGTCATGCTGCCAGATTAAAGGGTTAAATATTCTTCTACAATGGTGTCCCCAGCTCTCCATGATATTACTGGATATGATTTCTATGGGTAACCAGGTCACACCACCTACTACTACCCAACAAGAAGATTTCACTTACAGGTGAGTGGCTGCTGGGGACTTGAATTCTACACAGGACCAAGACTGCCTATCTCAGAAGTTGGAGTTTTCTGTCACCCTTGTTTTACTTTTGGTACACAACACTGAAAACAGGGAGTCTAAATGACAGGTGTGCACCACAGCCTGGATCAGCACCTCTGTAACAACCATATGCTAACACATAGATGGACACACACACTCATGTGCACACACATCCATTCACAATGGAGTATTACTCAGCCTTGGAAAGGAAGAAAATTGGAATCAGGTACAGTAGCACCTGAGTGGCTGAAGCAGGAATATCAAGAGTTCAAGAACAAGCTACACCACACAGTGAGAGACCCTGGTTCCAAAAACAGAGAAAACCAACACATACGGTCTAACACAGATAAACCTTGAGGCCATTTTGTTGAATGAAATAAGCCAAAAGGCCAAATCTTGCTTAAAAGTCTTCACATTCAGAAACCAAAGGTAGATGGGTGAAGGAGCGTGGCTGGAAAAGGCAAATGGGGAGCTGGTGTTTAATAGGGCAGAGACGTGGCTTGGTGGGTAAAAGTGTTCCCTGCCAACTGGGCATGGTGGCTCACACCTTTAGTCCCAGGACTTGGGAGGCAGAGGCAGGCGGATCTCTCTGAGTTCGAGGCCAGCCTAGTCTACAGAGTGAGTTCCAGGACAGCCGGAGTTACAACAGAGAAACCCTGTCTCAGGAAGAGGAAAAAAAGTGCTTGCTGCCAAGCCTGATAATCTAAATTCATCTCCAGGACCCGCTCGGTGGAATAAGAGTACTGACACCCACAAGTTGTCCTCCAACCTCTGAGTCAATCTCAGGCCACTGCTAAAAATAAGTAATTGTAATTATAAGATACACTGTCATCCCCCCCACCAACACACACACAAACACACACACTTCCAGGGTTTCTCTGTTGTAGCCCTGGCTGTCCTGGAACTCATTGTGTAGACCAGGCTGGCCTCAAACTCACAGAGATCCACCTGCCTCTGCCTCCCGAGTGCTGGGATTAAAGGTGTGTACCACCACCGCCCAGTAAAACAGTCTATATTAATGGAACAGTGTCAGATGGAAGATGCCAGGCCCTGTGAAGGTGGATTAAGCTCAACAGTGACAGTAAGCCTAAGGGGCTGTGCATGCTAACAACAGTTAAACAGCTGGCTTTGGACTGTGTATATCTGACCACTCAAAAACTGTGGGCCAGGTGGAGCCAACTGGGGATGGAGCAGGTCCTGAACCCCTGTTACACAGGGGCCGTCAGAGCTGTTGCAGTATTTCCAGGCTGGGCCACCTTGGGCAAGTCACTTTGCCTCTCTGACCTCAATTTCCACATCTGTAGAATGAGGGCAGCAGTAGTGGCTGTGGCCGCCATGCACTGACGCACTGAACCAAGATTTTCCGGGAACCCTGAGAACTTGGTAGGATTGCAGTTGGCATGAAAGATGATACGGCCTGGTTGACTTACCCAAGACCACTCACTGGCTGAGGCATGGCAGAGTGCAGCTGGCCAAGGAACTCAGACTCAAAATTCTCTACGTATGTCCATCCCTCTAAGACTCAGCAGGCCAGCCACCATGTGGGTTACTAGTTTCTCGTCACCCCCAGATCCACCACGGCGTAGGTCATACATGTAGGTCAAAGCCACCATACATGTCTGGTGAGCAACTAACTCAAGTGTATGGGGTTGACACTGGCTTCTGTGTAGACGAGGGGCACTGCAGGTCCTCAGGCCTAGCCTGTGGCAGACAGTTGTTTCCCTGGTACCCTAACAGCTGTAGGGACAAAAGAAACCACAGCTAAAAAGGCAGACAGACAAACTCACCGGGATGTCTGTGCATGAGGTCTACCTATGGGCACACGCATACACACTTGGGAACACACCATGACTCAAGGCCAGCGAGTGTGAGAGGCTCACCACAGCGCAGGGGGAGGTGTGTTCACTATGGGCAGAGAGGGACTCGAGAGTCTGTTGTCAGGCTCTCAACACACTCAGCCTCCCCTCGGGGGCTCCCCCAGCAGACGCTGAGGGTCAGTCAGGGCAATGGGTACAGCAGACCCCAAACCAGAAGCATGCCAGCACTGTTCTTTTCCAGACAGATCAGCCTGGAGGCCGCTGTGCCCTCTGAGGGAGGGGCTTGGCGATGGCCTACGTAAGGCAAACATAGTTGGGCTGGTGGCTGTAGGAACTTGGATGTGTCAGCTGGCTTAGTCAGCCGTTTGGCCAAAGCCCAGGGAAGCTGGAGGTGGTGGAGGGAAAATCCTGTGTTTGAAGCCAACAGAAGTGGAGGCAGGAAGGCTGCCAAGCCCACCCAGTGGCCCCAGCTGTGGCTCCAGGTGGGTCTGCAGAGGACTGTCCGTGATAGATAGAGATGGCAGAAGAGCTAGTGGCTGAGGGCACAGCTCTACGGCAGAGTCCCTCCCTGCTTAGTGCGCGTAAGGCCCTGAGTTCGATGCTGAAAGGAGCTAGATCCCTAGGAACTGACACCTGAAAAGTACAGTTAACAGTACTCAAGAGGCAGATGGTAAGATTTAGACTACACAGTGAGCTCTAGGCCAGCCTGGGCTACATAATGAGCTTGTCTCAAAAAAAAAAAAAAAAAGAAAAAAGCTTGCATAAATAGAAATGTAAAGCTATGGTCTATGCTGGAGGGGTGGGGAAGGGCACTGAAAATGTAACACAAAGGTCCACAGTACATTTTTAAGGGACCCTGGAGGGAAATTAGAGATAGCATAATGTCACCAACAGTCAGGTCCGGAGGTGGAGATGGGGCTGGTTCTCTAGATACATCTCTAGATACAAGGAAACATCTCAACTGTGGTTGCACAGCACAAATAATGAGTGTTGTGTGTATTTTAATTTCCAGAACTCAAGAAGGCGATGAAGTCTAACCTGGCCCCGGCTGCGGGGCTGCACCATCCTCTGGGTATGAGGGCATCCCAGTCCTGCTGGGACGCAACCCGTGGCTTCTGCTTCCCCTGGGCCAAGGAGAAACCTCACCAAGACAGAGCAGCTTCCAGATGCCCTGCCCAGACCTGCCTTCCCCACAATGGGCACCTGAGGTCCACGTCCCTTCAAAGGAGGGACGAGCATGACAGCATCCAGAGGGCTCTCTCACTCCTTTCAGACTCAATGTGGTGGAGGAGGTGTTGAGGACGGGGACCAACCCACCAACCACACACCAGGAGCCCAGCCAGTGACGTCATCGATCACCAATCCGGAGCCGCTGATGGGCCAGGGAGAAGTCATGTTGGAACATGGGGCCTGGTAAGATTTCAGCTGGAGGCTGAGACACAGAGCACTTCATCTTGGGCAGCTTCATCTAGCGCAGGGGCACATGGGACCAGCTGGTAGTCTAAATCCACCCCCCCTCCACACCTCCACTGTAAGCTGACCCTGAAACTCACTGAACCCCACAGACTCAGCCTGCACTGTCTCCTCCTCCCTCATAGATAAAGGGCAAGCGTATCTCCTTGGACCTTGCCCTACACTGTACCAGACCCCCCGCCCTTCCACAGAGACGCCATTGATTAAGCCATTAAGGAAAAGGTGTGTTGGCTATACTCCGCTATTCGTCATGATCTCAGTAAGTTCCCCAGGACAAAAATGATCCCGGGAAGACCCACCCACCCCTAATCGCGGCCATTTTGAAATCTCAATGCTTAAAAGCCATTTGTTTTCTGCTAACTCGTTGCCTCACACCCACTTTCAAGTTAACTATATAAAGGTCAGAAAAGCCTCGCATCTAGAAAGAGACTTTGGAAAGATCCCCACAGACTCAGCCTGCTAGGCTCAAACACCAGCCACCCATCTCCATCCCAGCTGAACTGTTTACGCAGACAGTCCCCTCTTCCCTTTGGAAGCAGAAACTATCCTCCGTGGCCTGTCCACCGGAGAACTGGCAGTGAGATTTCTGGGAGGCAGCTGGCTTCTGCACTGACCCCTGCACATAGCAACAGTGGGGGCACCTCCAGTTTCCTGCTGGGAGGTGGTTGGGGGAGGAGAATAAGAAGCCACCAGATAACTGAAACCTCTGCTGTCTTCCTGCCACTGCGGACCATCGCCATAGAAACCACATCCTGCTGCTACCATGGCAACCATGCAGTACCAGCCGCTTAGCAAGCAATGATGCAGAGGCCACTCAGGAAGGCTGCTGCAAGGCCTTGGTGCTGAGTGTCCTGCGGTCCCCCGTCATGGGGCCAGGAAGTGACAGCAAAGAGCCTTCCAAGTGATGCCGTTTGGAGTTTTAAAAGCTTACTTCCTGTTTGTTAAGGACTTACTCCTAAATAAGTATGTCCCAGTTCCCCAGCAGAAGAATCAGTTAGGAGCCTGGGGGGATGGGACAGGACACTGGGCTTCTTCTGACCATGGTTTGTGGCTGAGATAAAGAGGAGGTGGATACCAGGAGGTGATCGGAGGGGCTTGCCTCAGTAAAGATGCACACTCATGTCAATCATTCTACAGGATCAGACACTACACGGGGGTGGGGGGGGTGGGGGGGGTGTTAGGCCCTTCCAGAAAGAGTACCCGACTTCGTCCTCCCAGCCCTCCTTGTGAAACTGATTTCCCAAACTTTCTAACCACATTTCAAAGGTGAATGAAGCTCAGAGAGACTAAATGATTTGTCCGGGGTCACAGAACACAAAAGGCCGGGCTGTTTTTCCCTCTGACTATTAGGCCCTGAAAGATTCTAGCTAGCTTAGTCACACGCAATACAAAGTCTACAGACGGGCCAGACTTATTTAAAACAGCCAGGGTTGACTTCGTAATAAGCGTTATTTTAATTAAACCTTCATGGCTGCTCCACTGAGAGGATTTGTGTGTCAGGCTTCCTGTTTGTTCCTCCTACAGTCGAAACCACTACAGGTGTGAAAATGGAGGCATGAATCTGATTATCAGAGGGCACGCAGCAGGTAAGAGGCAAATGTGGGGTACACACTTGGCAACAGAGCTCCAGTCACTCCGCAGGTAACAACAGAGTCCACTCTGGAGAAGACCACGTGGCCAACACTATTCCTAAAATCTGAACAAGTAGCAGCATGTGTGCATACACACACACACACACACATACATACACACTCTGCACCTGAGCACAGCCTCCCAAACTGCAGCTGTGTCCGTCACCCCACCGCTGCAGTCCCAGCCACAAGGCTGGCTTAACGCCAGCTTCAGTCACGTCAGCTCTGGTCATGGCCCCTTCACTGTGGATGGACCTTCCTGTTCCCACCTCACCCCTCTGAGGGCCAGAGAGGGCACAGGCATCTCTGACAGCTTCTCCCAGCACGTCACAAAAGCACACACCGTGGTACATGTGTTCTCTTGAGCCATAACACCTGATTGGTGTTGTTCTTTCATTATTACGTATGTGTGTACGTGTGTGGGTATGTACACGGCACAGCACGCGTGTGGAGGTCAAAGTACAACAAAGTACAAAGTCAGGAGTTGGCTCTCCTCTTCCACCATGTGGGTCTTGGGGATTTAACTCAGGCCATCAGGCCTGGTAGCAGAGGCCTTGATTCAGTGAGCCATTGTTCCAGCCACATGATGGTGGTGGTGGTGATGGTGGTGGTGGTGGTGGTGGTGGTGGTGACGGTGATGGTAGTGATGGTGGTGGTGGTTGCTGTAGTGGCAGCAGCACTATATAGTCAGATGCTGGCATTCTGATTTATGCTAATGCCTAAGCTTCATAGCAACCCCCACTTTACAGATAGGAAGTGAGGCTCAGAGCAGTTCGGTATTGCCCAAGATCAGAGAAGAATGAGAGATTGAGATGAGTCAAGCCCACGGTGCTTCCCATCCCTTCACCCATGCAGAGCCCCCCACCTCTGCAGGGCTCTGAAGCCAGGGCCACTGCAAATGACTGGGAATGCAAATCTGAGAACCTGCTTCCTCCACTGGCCAGGACGTGGGTGAGGGGTCGGAGCTGTGTGTGAGCCGCCCAAATTCTACTCTCGATCTGAAGGGTGGCAAGAGGGTAATCACAGAGATTTTAAGTCTTTCTTTTACGAGCATTGGTGTTTTGCCTGCATGTCTGTCTGGGTAAGAGTGTCAGATTCCCTGGAACTGGAGTTGTGACAGACAGCTGTGAGCTGCCATGTGAGTGCTGGGGATTGAACCCAGGTCCTCTGGAAGAGCAGCCAGTGCTCTTAACTGCTGAGCCATCTCTCCAGCCCCAATTTTAAATTTTTCAATCAATAACAACAAATGGGCAGACTGCAGACCATCACATGGTCTTCCTTAGCCGTTCTGGCTGGCGTTCCCTAGGGATGGGGAAGGGGATGCTCACACAACTGTGCAGGTGGGGTTAGTGGCAAGCACAGTTATTCAACCAAACACTCAGGGACCTAGGTGCCACTCCGTACCTGTTCCTTCCCTTGCCTGTACAGTTCCTTTACCAAGATGTAGTCCAGCCTGGGTCCCATAAGGACCCATGGGAAGCCAGCTCCTCCCAAGCCTATGGTTTATTCCCAGGAAGGTACAGGTCAGGACATAAAATGATCCCACCCCTCAGAAGACTATGGTCGTCATTCCATGATGACACTTCCTAGTTCCCGGCTCTGTGCATCAGCAAGTCCCCTGGGACAGGGAAGCTGACCCTTAGCAGATGTTGGGTCTCGATTTCGAAATGATGAAAGACCTGCCTTGCTCTGCTGTCTCCAGATCTGAGAGAAGGCTGCAGAAGAAGTGCTGAACCAAGGTAATCCACAGGCTTTGGCCCTAGACAGTTCAAAGTAGACTCAAGAACTAGCACCTTCCTGATTCCAGCCTTCCAAAGAATGCGGCGCCTTCCAATAGCCACATGACCCACCCCTTCCTCTTCCAGCACACGCATGTGCACACGCAATCAACCACAGTGGCACAACGGGACCCCGGCATTCAACTTTGCCTATGAAGAAATTCCACACCTCCACCCGCATTCGTTTTCCTAGAAAATCCTCCACCAATAAAAGGTTCCTGTGGGCCAGGGCATGAGGTCAGCCCTGAAATAGACATCTCATGCCACTGCCAACTTTGTGCCATGGCTACGTCTTTCTTCCAAGCCTCCGGAGAGACTTGGAGCTCCAAAATTGGCATTCCCAGGGGATGGGATCATTTCCGACCAATGCCCCAGAGAGTCACCACTGCCCTGGAGTTGGGGGGGGGGGAGGTAGCGCTCCCCGCCTGCCTGGGGCAGCCTGGGCCTTGCTTCCCTAAGTAACATGCAATCTATTTGGCAATTACAGCAAATGGGATGGCTGTCAAGAAACTTCAAGAAGTACAGAAACAGGAAGGGGTGAAGAGCTCAGAGTGCCCTGTTCTCTCCCCAGCTCCTCTCCCAGCCTCATTCTCTCACCAGATATCACCACCCCTCTTGCCAGCACAAGGTGTTCTCTCAAGTCATTTGGGGGGGTGGGGCCTATTTATATGCCTGTCGGGGTACCTTTGTTCAATACTTTTTTGTAATAACAAATCTTGAAGAATTGGCAGGTCTTGGGGACCCCACCCACAGACAGGCGTGTGAGATGTGTCTCATCGGTATCCACACCATAACATACAGGGCTTTCATTAATAACCTTGACTGCCGTTTTTTTTTCCTGTTGTTTCAAGTGCACTTTAAAAAAAATTTTTTTTAATTGTGCGCATGATTGTGTGTGTACATGCACCATGTACATGGAGAAACTCAGAGAGGTCAGAAGAGGTGTCAGGTCCCCCAGAACTGGAGTTACAAGTGGTTGTGAGCCACTGTGTGAGAGCTGGGAATTAAATCTAGGTCTCTGGAAGAATAGCAGATGCTCCTATCCACGCCTTCACTGCACTTTAAGCATCCTTACGCACGTCTCTATAGCCACGCAGAGGGATTCTTCTAGAGAGACACTCAGAAACTCAAATACCTAGTGTCAGGCACTCAGACACAGTCTCGACAGCAATGAACAGGCCAGCCCTGCTACTGCCCAAACAGAGTCCACAGCTTACTTGAAGACAATAAGCCATCAAGCCAGAATGGGAAGAGTCATAGCTGGTACCCAAGAGAAACCAGGGCCCAAACAAAAGGCCCAAGCCAAGAAAGAACAGAGAGTTAGCACGTTGGGGGGCAAAGGGGGATGGCAGAGTGAGGGATTCCAGGCCTGGGATACAACACGTCTTGCAGAGAACAATAGGTAAAGAGAAAGTGGCTCATCTGGGCACGGAAGGTCCAGCACCCTGGGGAGGGTGCTGAGCAGCCAGAGGGTAGGAAGGCGAGGAGACACGAGCTTGATGTGTATCTCTGAGGGAGCACAAGAGAGTCAAGAATGAGCCACCCACCTGAGATGCAAGCCCAGACTGCAAAGACAGGCTGCACGGAAAAGTCACGTCAGCAGGTCGGCAAGAACTCTCAGGAGTCTCCATGCGTGGCAAACGGCAAAGGTTAAAAGAACAGGTGGCCCAGCTGCAGTCAGGTGAAAATCAACCACGCAAAAGCCAGCCATGGCATCTTCACTGGCTGGGTCAGCCAAGGTCTAAACAGCCACTTAGGCATCTGAACAGTTGGACTTTAACTCTGGGAAGTGGTTACACGGGAACAGAAGTCACCAGAAGCGAAAAGGGGAACAATAAGAAACCCAGAGATGAGGGGCAGACAGAGGCTGCCCAGACTCCTGAGCTGACTGAAGAGACTGAGGGAGTGGGTGTACTGGGGCTAGGGTCTGGGAAACCAGCAGAAGACAGGCCTCAGGGAGTGAGCCTAGGGGAGGTCCAGCTGCTGCTGGGCTTACTGAGACTCTTCCAGCTCCTTGCTGACTCACACCGAACCAAGCAGTACAGATGCCTGACCCAGGCTACATTGGCCAGCCTGGGCTACAGGCAGCAATCAGAGCAAGAACAGGAAACAGACCCAAGGGTAGCTGCCCACTGACCTCCAGGACTACAGTATTGTCTGGTAGAGCACACACATGATGGAGAATATGAACAACACAGGTGGGCTTGGCTACACCACACACACACACACACACACACACACACACCCCTTATCCGCTGAGGCTGACTTCAGGCTGCTTGCTTTCAAACTGATGAAGCATCCCTCAACTTATGCTCATATATACCCAACTGGGCTCCGAACTCACAGCATCCAACAGCAAGTCCATAGTTTCTCCCTGAAACAGCTGCTCAGTGGAGCCAATGCAAGCCCTGGTGCTGCCACCAAACAGGAGCTCTTGGTGAAGATAAATGGGTCATCATGAGGTCTCCCAGCTCAGAGGAAGACTTTGGGGCTCCCTCTGTCCAGCCTCACCCCTCCCCTCACTCAGCCCCTGGCTGGGTTCAAAAGAGACACTAGTTCCTCTAGGTTTCCTCTGTTTCTGGCCTCACTGGCAGGAGGCACATGGGCGCAAAGGAAAAAAGGCTCAGCATCTTGGGATGTCAAGGCCCTGCCAGGAATCAGCCAGGTGACCCTGGGGAACTCCCTGATCTCGGTCCACAGCTAGAAAACAGGAGGCTATGATCTGTCCCACAGCTATTGGGACACACAGCAGGTCCTTGGCAAAGAATGCCCTAGGGTGCTGTTCTCTGAAGCATATCCCTGGAGCAAAGGGCCTGTGAAACCTAATCTGACAGGTGTTAGCATCAATGACACTGGGGACCTGTAGTGCCCATTATCCATGGGCAGGCACCCTGCTAAGGACTTTGTTACATCAATCCTTGATCTTCACAAGAGCCCTCAGAGGCAGGAAAACTGTATACAGTAGCTCATACCTAGGAATTCACACTGCGGATCCTGCCTGGTTGACTGCAACCCCACAGCCAATGCTCACAGCCTGCAGGTCGTATGCAGAGCCGTGTCAGAGCCCCGGAGGCCTTCCCATATTGTCCTCATGACAGCCCCACTATGTGATTACAGAAAATGAGCTTCAACTAGGCCAAGGAATCTGTCCAAGGTAGCAGACCAATGAGTAGCACTTGCTGTCAACAACTGCTCCCAGAACTCACATGCCCTTCCCCAAGCCGGTCTTCCTACTCAGGTTGAGTGGCTCCTTTCTCCCTCTAAGACATTCTAAAAGCTCGCTGCGCCCGGGTTCTCTGGAAGTGGGCATGTGCATCCCTCAAGGCAAGCTTCCCCAGCTTCACTCCTCCCTACCAGCCTCAGCCCCAAGTGCACAGGACGGAACACCTGCTGGCCTCGCCACAGCATCAAGCACAAATCCATTCCTCAAATAGAGCGGAAGTGTCGCCCGCCGGATTCTAGCCTCGTATCTAGTAAGCGAGTGAAGTCAGTCTCCATAAACACAGTTATTTTGGAGTTGGACATTCTCAGAACATTGAGCAGGCTGGCTGCAGGGGCTTTGGTGTTTGTTTGTTGCTGTTTTTAAACTAGCAGCAGTAGCTACAACAGAAGAGTTGTCGTCTGTCTTGGGATCAGAAGACAGAGCCTTCCTCCAGCCCCATGATGGTGCTGGCCAGTGGAGCTGAGACTGGCCAAACAGTTTGAGGGATTGCAAAGTAAAGGCCGTGGCCAATACGACAATGCAAAGACTGAACGTCAGGGGCGTACAGGCCAACCCAGAAGTTTGGAATGCTGGAACCACACCACAGAGTCTCCGTAGTCAGGAGATGCCTATAGCCCTGCAGAACAGCTCAGCCTGAAAATGGGGGTTGCTCTTTGGGGAACAGCCAGTAGGACCCCTCGAGCCACTGCACAGCAATCAGGTGGGAAGCTCTGTTCCCTAGTCAGTGCACTGTGTGTGACCACAGGGAGGGGTCCCAGTTGCTGCAGAAGAGGATCAAAGGCCAGCCCCATGTGGAGCTAGCCTCCCTGGAGAGTCTCCGGGTTGGAGAGGCGTCCAATCCGGCCAGGTGGTGGGACGGATCATCTTTCATGCAACAGCTGTTTCCGGAACACCTACTAGTTGTGGGGCTCTGGCCAGCTGATCTGGCCTGCCTCCCCTACAGGGGCCTCTGCCTGGGAACTGGCAATGAGGCTGGAGGGGAGGAGGTGCCTACAGATATCTTACTGGAGGGAAGCCCCCACATCTTGGGTTCCTATGGACAGTGATGAGTGTAAACAGTCCCTACATCCAGGACTTTGCTTACCCCTGAGAAACCGTAAATGGTAATGGGATGGGTGTGTCAACTACCCTGACTTGAACATTACACATATACATATACATATATACAAAGCTTCAGGGTGTGCCCCATAAGCATGCACAGTTATTATGTGCCAACTGAAAACAAAGCAAACAGAATTCCATCCAGAGGATCCCAACCAGCTGAGCAGAGAAAAGGACAAGGAAACAGAATCGTGATGTAAGGCTCCAAATGGCCAAAAACAACCAGAAATTCCAAAGTCATTTTCCTGAAACAGACTGGCACTGACTATATACAAATCCCAAATTCGTGATAGCAGAAACACGAGACCATGGTTGGACCTCTGGAAGGCCTGCCAACTCAGCTGCTGAGGCTAAACCCAATGGGCAAGGGAAGAATGAATGGGGCTTCCTGGATACCTTTTCTGTCCACGCTGAGCATCAGAACGGCCAAGGATCCAGCCAAGAGAAGTCTGTGTCAGGATCAGTCCATCTAATACTCAAGTGGGTGTGCGTATCTACCATGTTCTGTAATTGCTAAAGAGGAGCATCGATGTGTTGGGGATGACCACGAAAATAACAATAGAAGAACAGGAAGGGGAGACCCAGGTCCTCGTGCTACACAGGACCGCACCATGTCCTCGGTCCCATTTTATTGTCTCAACGTGCAACCGATCTGTAAGATAATTTAGGTTATTTTTCCTACACAGAATCTCTAAAGTCTGACGTCTACTTGACGTGTTGACGCTTTTCCATCAGGACCACCCACATTTCCAGAGCTCGCAGGCCACGTGGGGCTGGGGACTGCGGGACTGCACAACATGGGTTGAGAAACAGAAACTCACAGGAAAATGTGGGGCTCAGAGGAACTCTTAAATGACCCCCGTGAGGAAGGGATCAGCCAGACCTCCATATGGGAGACGATGCAGGAGGGATGCCTGATTTGAAAAGATATTTTGAAGTCCTCTAGAGACTTACAGGCAGCCGTGCAGTGTCAACTGTATCTGGGCTCTTATCTGAACAAATCCATGGCGGAAATGACTTAGGAGACGAACAGAGGAATCGTAGTATTGCCTGGACTTCTGATAACATAACATGACCATCTGGTTTTTAAGTGCAACCTTATGCCTCTTAAAGAACCCAGGCGAGATATGGCGGTACAGGCCTTCAATCCCAGCACTAGGGAAGCAGAAGCAGGAGGACCTCTGTTAGTCTGAAGCCTCCCTGGTCTACATAAGCGTTCCGAGACAGCCCGGGCTACGTATCAGACCCCGTTTCAGAATATAAAAATAAATTAAAAGAGCCTGGGCTGAGAGACGGCTCATTCAGTAAAGTGTTGGCCGCACAAGCATGAGACGAGGCGTTGAGTGCCAGGAATCCCCAGGCACCGGGGAGGCAGAGACGGAAAGACGCCGTGGGCTCGCTGGCCGGCTGGTCTAGCTGAATTGATAAACCACGCATTCGGCAAGAGACCCTGCCTCAAAAACTAAAGAGGAAGGGGCTTGTGAAATGACTCAGCCGGTAATCACGAGCACTTACCACCACGTCTGATGACCTGAGTTCAACCCCCAGAACCACACGGTAGAAAGAGAACACAGACTCCTCTG